>JAVJAQ010004960.1:0-79682 GCA_032362365.1 Zygogramma bicolorata | reverse complement strand
AGGTGTGATTCTGTGGAATTTCACATTTTTAACTGTAACTGTCTATGAGTTATGATATTTTCGGAGTGTTGCTGTAACTGTCAAATTTTTCAGAAAAAAATCAATATCTCGAAAACTAACAAATTTGGGTATAGGCATTGTTATAGAAAGTGGGCCTAAAATGTGATGAAAAATTGAAAAATGTAATAGAATACAGGGTGTTCCATTTGAAATAAGGAAGTTGACCTCAACTTCCGGTATAACGGAAAGAGACTGGAAGTTAAAAATATTTTAGTTGAGAAGGCCATTTTGTAAAACCCACTACCACAAAATTCCAAGTTTTTATTTCGAGTCGTTCTCCATATATTCCTAACGAACGCTCATCGTGAAAGACCCTGTATATGTAGAAGATAAATAAAAATCTTGGAACTCCCACTCATTTCACTCCCGTTATATTTAACCTACTCAAACGTGATATATCGATGGATATCAGACAAAACAGGATAGTGGTTAATGAATTCAGAATTAATGCATAAAATTCAGTTTCAAGTTTTGAAAGTTCGGCAAATTAGCCACTCTCACGTTCAGTACGGTCAGGTCGGTTTGAATGACTGGCTTTCAAATGAAATTAACAGGGAGTATGAACTTTTCGAGATTCGCTTTTGCAATTAGTGTGAGGACCTATCGATCACGATAGGTTTTGAAATATCTGTTCTTACAGGGTTATTCGAAATCGACCAGAATCAGTTTCGGAGACCTATATCCCGAAATGACTCATTTTTACTCCCGTTGTATAGTTTTGTTGTAATATGGGTTTTAACCCGTATTGAAAGGGAATGTCCATTCATAACGATACAGTTTCTATTTTTTTCAATAGTGCCATGGTTATATCAATCAATTGATGTTGCCAGTCCAACTCAAAATAGAAAATGTATTAACATGTTTGATGATCCGTGTGATTCAGAAGATATTAGATTGTACTGAATACAACTAAAAGTATTTTTTTGTACAACTGTCATTGAAAGTGACATTTTCAATGGTTGTCAAGAGTATAAAACGATGATGTTCACAAAGTAGCGTCTTGAAAATATTTTTAACGCTAGTGTTTAAGGTATTTTTAACATGATTTTAGAATATGCGATGACATACTGCTGAGCCTATTATTTTTTCGGTGACAATGCAATTGAAGCTCTTTTTGCAGACCCTTCAATATCGTCAGGAACACAAAATTCCTTACTATTGTTTTTCATTATGCAAGACATCCAACGTGTGGGCTGTAAACAATACTGTTTGTTGGTAACCAGATGATTCGGCGTCACCTGACACGGCCACGTCACAACAAATGCGATAACATGAAAATTGTTAACTGACAAAAGATGTCAAAATATGTTTTTATAGAAATATTGAATTTATCTATTTTATTATGAAAACAGGACAGTTATGCAAAAGACTTCGTATGATATTTGTGTTAAAAGTAAGTTTCATTCTGTTCGTGGAAATGCTTAACTCGCTACGCTCGTTTCGCAGACTTTCTCAATCACAAAATAAAACCTCAATTTTAACACTCATATCATAGCTATTTTTTACTTGCGTATGGGAAAGTCCACTTCTCTGCACCCATTTTATCGTTGAAAAAGTGACGATTCCGCACTAGTGCGGAAAAAACTGTTAGTGCTGACGAAGCAGTTGAAAAACGAAATCTGACTTCTTTGGAAAACATTTTAGCGTTCAATATTTATATTGAAAATAATCAATTTATTGATATGTATCCATTTGTATTGAAAGTAAGTTTAATTCTGTTCGTGGAATTGCTTAACTCGCTACGCTCGGTTCGCAGACTTTCCCACTCACAAAATTGAACCTTACTTTTAACACTCATTTCATAGCTATTTTGTACTAGCGTATGGAAAATTCCACTTTCACGCATCCATTTTATTGTTGAAAGAGTCACGATTCCGCACTAGTGCGGAAAAAACAATCAGTGCTGACGAAGCAGTTGAAAAACGAAATCTGACTTCAATGGAAAATATTTTAGCCTCTCCAATTAATTTGCGGAATGCAACGAATTGCACGTTCAATATTAATATCAATAATAATTAATTAATTGATATGTATTTAATAATACGTCTTTTTATGTTAGCTTTTGGGTTTTTTTGGTGACTTTTCCTCATTTGTTAGATGAACTACTATAAAAAGACACGAAATAAGCAGCAACTCAATACTTTCATATTCAAGAAGAGAAATCACTATTTAATTTATTGATCTGAACAAAAATATTACTTCGGCTCATCACCGTTCATCCACCACATACTCTTTCAAAAGGAAGGGCAAGAGACGGCTAATAATTATTTTCTTGAGAGCCGAAAGATCTCTGAGGAGTTACTGATTATTATTATTATTTTTTTCATATAGTAGTTTTCAACTGATGTTGAGAGAAAAGCAGCATAATGCTTTCCAGGTTTACTATTCAATTATTTGGTTTTCAATGAAAAAATGCATCACTCCACCATTAGTATTAACCATTTTAAATCCGTGGTGAAAACGAAGCATGCATAACGCTTGCTAATACGCTACACCATCACGTAAATGATTGTAACACGTAAAACAATTATTTTCGACTAGCGAAAACCGATTTGTGAAAAGTTCGTAGTGTCGGCCAGACACCTGAAGAAATAATGTGCAGAAAAAGTCTCGGGTTGATTTTCAATAGAATGAGCTTACAGGTTATGAATAATCTTTGTAGAAGTTTCCAGTCATATATAAAATGAGATAACTCCTGAACGAAAACCATCAAAAATATTTCGCTTCGTGGAGACTTTACTACAAGCGGGTTTTATGATATGTTATCATCTCGGTGTCTGTGAATATCATAATCTGTTAATTATTGAATGTTAATGTTAACAAAAAATTGAAAATCGAAAATGTAAACTGGAATTCCTCATTTTTTTTATATCTTTGATGTTTAATTATTCAAAAATACTATGTAATAACATAATTTTTGTGTTACCCGTTTGAAAAATTTTAATGAATTGAGAGAATAATAATATTGTTAGGAAAAACGTTTTTTTGTAATTCCATTCGTCAAAAATTTAGGATTTTTCACAAAGGAAACTTTCTTGAAAAATTCTTGACAGTTCTGAAATATTTGCTATTACATTAATTATTCGAACAAATGATTTCCATAATTTCGTTCAACGCAATCAAAGATTTCTAACTGTCTACAAAATGGGTGAGGGAACTCAATTCTTGGTTCTTTTTTCATTTCTCCAATTATCGAAAATTTTGTTATAAATTTTTTTGGGGTCCATATATTTCAAAATCCCAAAAATAGCCGTGTCGTAAAGGAAATCTTCATTTCAATGAGAATTATTTTTTCAACGACACCTCCTTCCTTCAGGTGTCTGGAGATAATAATAATAATAACGATAACAATTATTTCACGAGTTATGATCATTATAGTGGTGTAACGGATTAGCGAGTGTTGAGAGGAGACCTATTTTCACTAAGGATTCAGAATTGTTATGGAGTTTCGGTGATTAAACTCTTCTATTCAAAATTTTGTCATCTCGAATAATCTGTTTGGAGTATTCTCGTGACACTAGCGGTTGTCAAGTTATTTACGTAAGACTAAACCTCCTTTCTGACAGTTCAATTTGTTAATGACTACCGAAATAGTTCATTTATAGATGATACATTTCTGCACATTATCACGAAGAATCCGAACCGAATGTGCCCTGGATCATATTTTCAGGACCACTTTCAAGATATTTCTATATTTTCTACTCGTGAGCTAGACGAACTGACTGAAGCATCAACATCAAATCATCATAACTACAGCAAACTCATTCTATTGACATACAAGATATTTTAAAACATATTTGGTAATTATTATCATTATCAGCCCCCTTTTCTCATGATAAATTACCCAAATGTGCAGGTGTACACAATGTGCTGTTTTCGGTTATAATTGCACGCGTGCATAAAAATTACCGATGATTTTGCAAAAAAGCATGATATCTAAAAATTGCAAGAGTTTATTTTCATATTTTGGCGAAAGTGCCCGAGTCCGAAGGACGAGAGCTCTTTTACAAAATATGAAAATAACCGAATGCAATTTGTGAAATTATCTGGTCATTTTTATGCACGAATGTAATTCATTGGAATATTTCACGAATAAAAGAATTCTCAAGGAAATGTTATTTTTTGTTCATTTATACTTTCCTCTATAGATTGTATGGAGTACTCACCTAAACGCGAAACGTTTTTCTATTTTTGAAGTCTATCTGACATTTATTTGTGTTGTTTACTGACGTCTAGCGATACGGTTTCAAATGTGTTGTTATTGTGACTTGATACAATGCAATTACCGCTGTAAGTTTTCGATAATTGCATTGCTCTTATGGGACATTTTATATATGAGGGAAATATTCTGGAACATAAGCTTATCGATCCATCACTATTCATCAGAACGTATCCACTTGTGGTTTTTTCTTGACTCGTTCTCTTGCAAGGTCTGAGTATAGCAGTAGAAAATCAATTCGTCATGGTTGGAGTTTCTCAAGTACCTCAAACCACAGTCGGTGGTTATTTTTTGTTCATTTATACTTTTCTCTATAGATTGTATGGAGTACTCACCTAAACGCGAAATGTTTTTCTATTTTTGAAGTCTATCTGACATTTATTTGTGTTGTTTACTGACATCTAGCGTTACGGTTTCAAATGTGTTGTTATTGTGACTTGATACAATGCAATTACCGCTGTAAGTTTTCGATAATTGCATTGCTCTCATGGGACATTTTATATATGAGGGAAATATTCTGGAACATAAGCTTATCGATCCATCACTATACATCAGAACGTCTCCAGTTGTGGTTTTTTCTTGACTCGTTCTCTTGCAAGGTCTGAGTATAGCAGTAGAAAATCAATTCGTCATGGTCGGAGTTTCTCAAGTTCCTCAAACCACAGTCGGTGTTTTATTTTAAGTATCTCAGAATCCGAGTATTCAATTGAATTTAATTCGTTTTTGCAAAAGTAGTAGGGTAAGGTATAATTGGCGATATATTGCTGACAATATGGTTAGAATCTGGAGCGAATAATATTAGTTTGGTGTTAGGGTGATTGAATTGAATTCCATTAAAAAATTTTTACACATTCCTATTATTCGCAAGATAGCAGATCTGTATTCTGATTGATGAGAACGACATGAATGCAAAGATAAAAAAAAAAATGAGTTAAGAATTTGCTCATCACCTATTCGTCTATATAAATCAAAGTACCAATCCACAAATGACAGGATAAACAACTGCGAAAACATATATATGCTTCAACTGATATAATTATAACAAATTTCTCCCTCCGAAAATTAGGTTTCAATTTTGTTCCACTGTACCTTCCTGAGGGACTGAATTTGAATTGTAATGTTGATACGAATTCTCAATTATTATTCCAGCTTTCATTCTATTTTCCATCAACTCTATTGCCATGTGAAATGCTTGAGAGGTATTATAGAGGGTGTAACATAAGTATGTTTAAATATTTAAGTGACGTATTCCTGATACAATTTTATGAAAAAAAGTCTATATGAACTTGTGCCCGAAAATGCTTCGTTTCGGAGATACATGGTGTTGAAATTAAATTTTTTTGTTCGCTTTTTCAAAATAACTCTTGCAAAAAATAATTTATTTGTACGAAATTTGGTATCCGGGTTTTTTTGACGTGAGAAATCATAATTTCGTATCAATTTTCATGTAACATCTAGAGAGCGTTGCGTACGCTGTCATCATTTATTTCAAATTGCCCTAACTTCTTTGATAATAAACTTTTGATACTTTTCATGGAAAAAACTAAATCCCACACCTTTTCCAAGTGAAGAAAATACACCTCCTAAACAACACTGGAGGTGATGGTTTTCGAGATATTTGCAATTTTCTATATCGATGCATATTTCTTAGCTCCTAGGGCGCTAAGTGAAGTTGCTGAGAACATTACAAAAACTAAGTATGTGGTGGATCTCGTCAAAATAAACAAATTTTCCCTATAAAATGTTTGAAGAAAAATGATTCGTTTTCGAAATACAGATTGTTGAAATTTTTCAAAACATGGTAGGTATCCCCATGTGAAACATATATTTCGTAAACGAATCATCTTTTGTTGAACATTTCGTGGAAGGGAGTTGTTCATTTTGACGAGATCCACCACATACTTAGTTTTTGTAATGTTCTCAGCAAATTCACTCAGCGCCCTAGGAGCTAAGAAATATGCATCGATATAGAAAATTGTAAATATCTCGAAAACGATCACCTCCGGCGTTGTTGAAGAGGTGTACCTTTTTTACTTGGAAAAGGTGTGGGAATTAGGTGTTCTTATGAAAAGTATCAAAAGTTTATTGTCAGAAAAGTTAGGACAATTTGAAATAAATAATGACAGCGTAAACAGCGCCCTCTAGATGTTGAATGAAAATTAATACGAAGTTATAATTTCTCACGTCAAGAAACCCTGGGTACCGAATTTTGTGCAAATAACTAATTTTTTTCAAGAGTTATTTTCAAAAAGCGAACAAAAAAATTCAATTCCAACATACTGTATCTCCGAAAGGAAGCATTTTCGGACACAAGTTCATATAGACTTTTTTTCTTAAAATTGTCTCAGAAATACGTCATTTGAATGTTTTAACGTACTTATGTTACACCCTGTATTTTGATGGTAACGAAATGAATCGAAAATTAGGTCCAAATTATTCGTTATACGACAGAACTGTGTTTTTCATGAGTCATAGGATGCTGCCGATTGCTTTTGATGGAATGGAATTATACTAGGTCCAACGTTTCACCAATTATGATCACTAATGATAGTTATCTCTATATTCACATCTCTAGACACTTTCAGTAATCATAACAGTTTCAATCAACTCAGTCAAAAATCTCTTTTGGAATACTATCGTTTGGTTTCGAATGAGGAAAATACAGCTCAACATTCATTGAAAAATTGAATACCAGTCATTATTTGATACAGTTTAGTTGCTGAGATACCAAATGTGAATATTTTAAATACTTGCATATCTATGACAATAACCTTCCTTTTCTGAACAGCTTCTTACCTGGTTCGCTAGCAGTGATAAAAGGAATAACGTTTAAATCTGTTTTCAAAATGAATAAATGAATGAAAATCCATAAAGGGGGACTACCTATACAGGTGGATTCGTCATGGATGGGATCAATCAATGAAATGTTGTGTTTGCATTCTGGGTACCATTTGATGCCATGACATCAAAGTTATTCGAACTGGATAAACATTACTTCTTTTACTATTTTCTATTACAACATTGAACCAAGGTGAGTATTACATCTTTGTAATGATGTTTTACGTATTGGTTTTACGTTATTTCTATTTTGTGTAAGTGTTAGATGCCTTATTTTAATAATTGATGGCGATGAACATGCTACCGAACACCAGCCATACATCGGTTATTCTATTTCGCTTTATCAATCATTCTCTTTCGCGCACTCTAGATGGAGAATCACCACATTTTCATACAATGTTCCTCTGCATTACATTCAAGTCACAAACGGAATCATATATCTGTTCCAGTGCTGCTCCTTCAGGATGCTGAATGGAATATCTTATTCTAGAATGGGTTTTCATTGTCATCGTTGCGAGTCGTGTTTCATCTTATCTTCTTTGTTGATGTTTCTAAATTGGAAATGTTCATAAGAGAAGCGATGCTCTGTTAAATGTTTACGATAAACATCCTATCGCTATTATATAAGTGATATTAAAGACTCTTGAATTCAATTCAATGATAACTCCTTTCGTCGCAATGGAAACGTTCGAAGCTATGGACAGCTTTTGCTGTATCTTACAGTGATTGATTGGGACGGCCCAGTGCGCTGACTATATCTGCACAATTTGCAGATACCCCTCGTTCTTAATTTTCAAAAATTCGCCTACAAAAAACACTTCTGAAGATTGGCAACATAGGTGAACTAATCTGGTAATGCCATATTTCCCGCGCTGCTTGAGAATTTGTGGGTTATGGGTTGTTTTTAAATTTTTTATGATTTTTTTCAAAGACATATTTATCAATTTAGCCCAAGCTCAAGATCAAGTTAATTTTTTAAATTCATTCTGTAAATTCAGAACATTCATGAACATAAATCATTCATTGCATTGTAAAGAATTTAGATGCTGGAATTCCTGAAATCATACTAGATTTTTGAAATATCTGTGTTGCAAGAATTATATATCTCCTTACAAAAAGCAGTCATTCACCTGTGGTTACTCCTATATGAAAATCAGAATAGATTCTGCTATAACTCCACCGATGAAATGTTAACATTATTTTTTGTAAAATTTACTGCTGGCAATAAAACAATAAAACGTGGAATAGAACAGAAAACTAGAATTGAATATATTTTGTGTACTTATAATTTTATTGGTGAATAGAAGATTCCGGCAGAGTTTAACCAGTATGATCCGTCGATGCCCACATTATTTCGTGACTTTCCGCCTTATTGGCATTTCAATTATTGCAAATCCATCACCATCTTCTATAAAAAAATATAAACTACCTTTCGATTTCTCTAATAGAGAGGATTCGTCCACAAGATTGCACCAGGGTGTTTATGCATGTAGAATTGGATGAGAAAAGTTGAAGGCTACGCAACCAAAAGAAACATCAGCAGGGAAGAAAGTAGTTCTACTCAGGCCTTTGAAATATTACATATCTAGGCCCTAACGGTGTTTGTTCCCCTGAGGACGCAATAAGTCAAGTTTTGATATGTAAGGGGGGTGAGAGTAAGCTTAAATTCAAGTTTGTGGGGTCGCCACCATTGTCCGGTGGCTGCAATCTTGGAATAAGGGGTGCCAATGGATTTCGCGCTTCATTCATTCAATTTTCTACCTTTTTTTACAAATCGAATTCTCTACAACTTAATTTCCATTACTTTTCATCGCGAAATCAAAAATCACAATGTTATGGACAAAAATAGTTGAAAATTCTGAAACAAATTTTCTTTTCAGTGAAATTTTTTTTCTAGTCATTTTACAATAGAATGACTCCAGAACATTTTCATAGAGGGGCTTTCAAAGAATAATTGTCACTATTGATTTTTACAGCGCTCCGAAGTTGACGGTATTCTCAAATACCCCTTACGATAGATACCTACATAATTCGGTTTAGTTTTTCATTATATTTTTATTACCCATATAGATCATATTTTTTTCAAATGTACATCGATTGGTTATCGACCCTTTTCCCCTCCATAAAGCTTTGGTAATATTTTATTGTTTTTTTCCATAATTTCTAATCCGAGTGTACATTTACGAGAATTATTGGTCCTAGGAGGAGTAACTGTTCGTTCTTTCTTTTCTTAATATTGCTGTTATGGAGATTATTCTCTAGACAGCATAAGAAATAAACGATTATCCAAGTGATTCATCATCATTCCTTCAACGCAAGATACAGCTCGCTTCCACAGTACTCGCTTTTACAACAAGTTCAGTCGTAAACACGGTGACCCTGGAGATAGGGGCTGGCAAAACATTCTGAAATTTTGATGCCGATCCAAACTTTCAAACCCACAGCATCCTCTGAGCTTCTAAAATGAGTATTCTGTTAATGCCAGGGAAACTGCGGAGCGATGTGAAGCAGGAGTCAAATGCTCTGCAGTGTGCCTCAATTGTTTTGGTGATACCTGCAGTAACAGTATGGAATTATCAGATGCACAATTATTTGAACTGCAACCTGGATTATTGAAAAGAATGACAAAGCACTAGCTGGGAAAAAATTATTGTATTCATAACTATACTTATTATTATGTTGCCTGTGGATTAGGCCTACTGAGGATACCACGTAATAGACACGTGCGTGTGGCAAAATATGATGAGAATTTTTAAATACTGTGAAAAATGAAAGTTACACCCGAATTTATGATTCCTTTCTTACCAGAACCGAAAGAGCTACGGTCCATTATCTTTCTATCAATCAATTCGATACTCAAATAGACAACTTTTCCCTAATTCAACCCAATCTTCCTTGTGTACCTTTTCGGAGGTTCTCATGCATGGACTCAAGTTTGAAGTAAGTAATTTATTCAAATAGGCAGCCCAATATACACACATTCTACATGCTAGAACAGAGTACAAATATCTATGTGTAACACTATCAATATGATAGATTACTTTTATTTATTTATTCACGGGCAGGCCCTTTTCAGATAAGAATATTACAGTGCTGTAGATAATACAATAAAGTGGTTTAAAAGTAGGTTATATGAATAGTACAATTACTAACAACTTAAAAAACATTGATATCCATATTTAGTAAAATTGATATGCAATGGATATGCAAGTCATGTAACACTAAACACAATACAAAAAACTCAAGCCGAAGGTATCACAACGCTAGGTCGAACAAATAATTTTTGAAGCGAGTAATTGTTAAATTGAAAATTTGGAGGTTATTCAAAGAGTTAGCTAATCGAAGAGTTCTGGGAATAAAGCTATTGTAAGAGTAATTGAATCTGTGAAAAGAAACATAAAAGGTTTGAACATGCCTAGTTGAACGACTGGGGACAAATAGGGATATTTTGGAGAGAATCACGGGGCTGATACACAGTCCGTTGATAATTTTGAATAGAAGTATTGAGTCTCTTCGTTTTCTGCGTAACTCAAGAGAAGGTAAGTTCAGTATGCGTTCTAATGCAGCATAGTCATAGTATACACGCATCTTACTGGCAATATATCTCAGAAAATTTTGCTGGACAGCCTCAAGCTTCAATTTATGTGTAGCGTAATGTGGAACAATAATCGAGATGAGATCTAACCAGGGTGAAATAAAGGGATTCAGTAGCAGCGATGTTAGTAAATTCACTGGTGGTTGGTTCTCTTTATGAAGCCTAGCATCTTCATAGATTTCTGTATTGTAGTTGAAATGTGTGATTTATAGCTAAGGGTGGAGTGAAGATTCACTCACTTGGAAACAGCGTATTAGATCATTGATGAACAAGTTGAACAACAGTGACCCCAAGTGAGATCCTTGCGGAACACCAGAGGTAACTGCGATGGTATGAGAATAGTAATGATTTACCCTGACAATTTGCGTTCTTTCCGTAAGATAGCTCTTGATCCACTTCAATAGTAGCCCATCGACTCCATATAAGTCAAGTTTATAAATCAAGAGCGCATGGTTAACTTTGTCGAACGCTTTGGAAAAATCAGTGAACACAGAGTCAACTTGTAAACCCCTCTCCAAAGCATCGGACAAAAATCAACATATGTTATCAGACCCAATTCCGCTGAATTTTTAGATGTAAAACCGAATTGTTGGGTCCCTATAATTGTGGAGCAGTCATAAGTTAGGTAATCAGTAATGATGCTCTCAAAAACTTTAGGGATTATGCTAAGAATAGAAATTGGACGATAATTACCTATATCGGATTTTCGGCCTGATTTGTATATTGGAGTAA
This sequence comes from Zygogramma bicolorata, assembly GCA_032362365.1. Lineage (NCBI taxonomy): Eukaryota > Metazoa > Arthropoda > Insecta > Coleoptera > Chrysomelidae > Zygogramma > Zygogramma bicolorata. Next base: position 68,238 of record JAVJAQ010004960.1, on the reverse strand, counting down.
CATATGAGGTTTTCCAGTAGTCCGGAAATTTGCCTGTTAATAGAGACTTATTGAATATATGGAAAAGTGGGCGGGATGAAATGAAGGAAAATATTTTAAGAAAAGTAGGGGGAATTCCATCAGGACCAGGGCCTTTGTTGGTATTAAGTTCAGACAATTTTTCATAGATTTTAGAAATTTCAATGTGATAATTGGACACATTAACCGCTGATGAAATCTGTGTATCATAAGGATGTAGGGATTGATTTGTATAGACAGAAGAGAATTGGTTGGCAAAAAGGTTGGCAATATCAGTCCCATTGAAGGCAGTACGATCACCGAGAGTCATTGTATTGGGTATAGCATTGTTATCCCTTTTGCTTCTTACAAATTTCCAAACGGATTTAACATAATTGATAATTGAATGTTCAGTACGTTAAATGTAGTCAGAGTAACACTGTCTTGATAAAGATTTACACCTAGATCTCAATTACTAAATAATAATAATAAATGCTTTCATTGACAGTATTCAGTAAAAAAAAAATATTTATATAAAAGCAATACTGCCAAAAGGCAGAGTTAGCACTTATATCTCCGAAGAGATAGAAGTACTCTCTTACACTCAACCTGCTGCATAGCTTTCTGGACACCTTGTGCTCTTGAAGATCTTGTGCAATGATTTCTTCTCACGAAGTAGTATCTTCAGCTCAGGGGAGTGCCAGCATGGATATCTTTTTTCACAGATTTTCTTTTGCGGAACAAAACTTTCAACGATGGAATAAAGAATGTCGTAAAATATAGAAACCATATCAGAGAGCTCTTTTCCATTGAAGGCACCATCCCAATTAATTGCTGTATAATCGGCGTGAACGAAGTCATTATAATACTCTTCACCAGACGAATGTTCATTTGCGATTTTGAGTGGCAATTTACATTCAAGAGGGGGATGATGGGAGTCTTCTGGAATTAAAATGTCGACAGCCTTCAATACCTCAATATCCAGTGGTGAGAAAATGAGATCAAGGGTAACTCCTCTATCATTGGTTATTTCGTTGGTTTGGAAGAGATTGTGGAAGGCACATATATTGGATATAGTTTCGATACAATCAATTACATTAAATATTTTCTAGGAAATTATACTAAACTGAACTAACTCTATCATAATTCGGATTTTCGCTATGTCATACTTACTTCGTTTTGATGTTTAGAAGTAGTTGGTGTTTGAACTCATTGAGTGAGTGAGACTGTTTGATTTCGATCGGAAGGTCATTGTACTCTAATAAGCCTCTATGAAACAATGAATTTTCAGTTCGAGTGTAGGCTGTTCTTCGAACATAAAAATAATTGCTTCTTCTGGAAGGATAGTTATGTATTTGGTTATGGAATACTATAAATTGGTCAAAATATGGAGGGGCCTCACCAGCTACAATCTTATAAATCAAAATATTTTGAATATGTCAATGTCACTGTCAACATCGTTTTGTGATTCCTGCTGTAAAACATTCAAAAATGCTGTAGGTTTGAAGATACACCATGCTAAAGTGCACCAACATTCAAATAAAAGTACAAGTTTCCATTTTCCTGAGATAACTGCCGAACCAGTAACCGAAAAATCATCCATATCCTTCCACGAAAGACTCACTGATCTGAAACATAAATGTATAATTGCGAAGAGAATACCAAAAGCAGCCAGATTGCTATCCGCTTCAAGCCTTTCAGATGCTATTGACCAATGTTTAAGAAATAATTCCATCGAGTCCTGGGAAAATCTTCTATTATTCAGTTATAGGAATTTCACAATTCCCCATAATGCTGGCAAACGTAAAGTATCCCTTGCCACCGTTATCAAAAGGAATTTAAGTCAAACCACAGTTGTTACCTCTCCTGTGACTAACCAAAATTATGAATTCATAAATTCTAAGTCTGCTATAGTGAAAAGGGTGAATAATAAGGTCTCAGATGGCGATCTTTCAGGAGCTGTGAAAATTTTATGTTCGGATGATGTTTTAGTAAATTCCAATAGAGAAACTCTCCTTGAACTTCAATCCAAGCATCCTCAGGCAAATAATCAAATTTCATATCAAAGCAATTTTTCTCCTGCCAGTTCATTCGTAGTGAACGAGAATGAAGTTCGTCAAGCAATCATGTCTTTTCGTAGCAGTTCTTCAGGAGGTTTAGATTCTTTGAGACCATCCCATCTACAAGATATGATAAGTTACAGTGCGGGTTCTGCAGCAACAAAGATATTATCATCGCTCACTGCACTTTGCAACGTCTTTTTATCAGGAAATGTGAAAGAAGACATTTGTCCTGTTTTATTTGGTGCTTCTTTGTGTGCACTGAGGAAAAAAGATGGTGGTCTCAGACCAATTGCTGTCGGTAACGTTTTTCGTCGTCTAGCTGCGAAATTGGCCTCATTCAAGCTGAAAGAAAGACTCGGCGATCTCTTTCGTCCTATCCAGTTTGGTTTTGGTACTCCTGGAGGCTGTGAAGCTGTCTCACATGCTGCTCGACGCTATATTAATGAACATAGTTCCAAAAATGGAAAACTTTTTTTAAAATTAGATTTCAAGAACGCTTTCAACATGCTCCATCGTGATCACATTCTAAAAGTTGTTCAAGATACTGTTCCTGAATTATATCCACTGATTTTCCAGTGCTACCATCAGCCATCTATTTTGTCATTTGATGGAAATATAATATCGTCAGAACGAGGAGTTCAGCAAGGAGACCCCTTAGCACCAGCCCTCTTTTGTATGGCAATACATGATATAATCAAACATATAAAAACCGAGTTCAATGCCTGGTATTTGGATGATGGTTCTTTCGGAGGAGATGCAGAAGAAGTTTTTGATGCCCTTTCATCAATTATACATAATTCCAAAAAGATTGGGCTTGAGCTAAACTTCAAAAAATGTGAACTTTACTTCCTAAGCGAACCCGACTCAAATATTTCTTTCAAATTCAATGAAATTGCTCCAGGAATCAAACTCGTTAATAAATTTGAGTTGACACTTCTTGGCGCTCCTCTCACGAATGAGGCATTTACTTCTTGCTTCGAGAAAAAAATTGATTGTTTCAAATTTATGTCCTCCCGTCTGAGTGAGCTTCCGAGACATGTTGCTTTTCACCTTCTCAGACATTGTTTGGCAATTCCAAAGCTCATTCATCTTATGAGATGCTCTCCGTCTTGGGTTAACGAAGCACATCTGATCAAATTTGATGAAATAGTTCGTGACACACTTCGAAATTTATTAAATAATCAGATGGATAATAACTCATGGCTTCAAGCAACCCTTCCAGTTACTCATGGTGGCTTAGGAATTCGCACTACTACCGACCTATCATTACCTTCCTTTCTATCTTCATGTAATAAGGTGACTGATGTGGTAGATTCAATACTACCATTATCTTTTCCTGCAGACAGTACCTTGAGTGCAGCAGAACAACTCTGGATCACTCAAACTCATCTTGAATTGCCCAATATCAAAAGAGATATTCAGAAAACCTGGGATAGTCCTCTGATTAACATAGCTCTAGAGAAATTGTTACATACGGCTAAAACTCCCACAGACAAGGCCCGTATGATGGCAGTTTCTTCAAGAAATGCAGGCGCTTGGTTAAATGCTTTACCAGTTTCCTCCCTCGGTACTCTATTAGATGATGAGTCGTTCAGAGTTGCAATTGGTCTTCGTCTGGGATCGAATATTTGTGTTCAACACAAATGCATATGTGGTGCAGAAGTAAGCCCCCAAGGAATTCATGGATTGAGTTGTAGGTACAGCGCAGGACGTTTTTCTCGTCATCAAGCTGTGAATGATGTCATCAAACGTGCGTTAGTTTCGGCTAAGATACCTTCGATTCTAGAACCTCCAGGCACTTGTCGTGATGATGGAAAAAGACCAGATGGCATGACCCTCATCCCTTGGCGAAGAGGAAAACCTGTTGTTTGGGATTTCACCTGTGTAGATACTTTAGCACCATGTCATATTCCATCAACTTCCGTTTCAAGTGGTTCAGCAGCTTCATCAGCAGAAATTTCGAAAAAACGAAAATATAAAATTTTGGAAGATAATTTCATTTTTTATGCTGTCGGAATTGAAACATTCGGTTCCTTTGGCCCTCAAGCTTCAGAATTCATTCAAGAAATTGGCAATCGAATCACCAAAGAAACCAATGATCCAAGAGCTACTTCATTCCTGATTCAAAAAATCAGTATCCTGATACAGAGAGGAAATGCAGCTTCCTGTTTCGGAACAATACCTCATTCAAAATCTCTTGGTGAATTATTTTTGGTTCCCATGAATGAAGGAAATTCTGTAAACCCAAAATTATCTCGTGAAACAATCTTTAGAAACTGTCCGGATCGCAAAAATTCAGAGAAGATTTCGAAAAAATACGAGAAAATTATGGTAGCTGATGAATTGGATGAAGTAGAAAATGAATATGTCACATTGAACACTAGCTCCTCATCGAACCCTACCCTACATGAGCAAAGGACAAAATTTTTTGGGAAAGAAAAACTGAGGTCTATCGAAATTCTCGGTCTGAAAGGTTTGAAGAACATGGGTAACACTTGTTTTATGAACAGTGTGATCCAATGCTTATCAAACACAAGATGGTTGATGGAATATTTCAGAAGAAACGACTTCATGGAGGATATTACCAACAACATTTCTAATTCTGAAGAAACCCTAGTAGAAACGTTTGCCAAGCTGATAAGGGAATTATGGTCAGATAATTCAGCTAATAGTGTGGTGGATACAACATTACTGAAAATCCAGATTCAAAAACTCGCCCCTTGCTTCAATGGTTCCGCCCAACAAGACGCCCAGGAGTTCTTACTATGTTTACTGAAGGGTTTACATGAAAACGTAAATCGAAGGAGAAAGGAAAAACTTGAACGTATTCAGATTGAAACTAATGAAAATTCAAGTGACGTTGAAAACGCTCGAAAATCTTGGTTGAGTGACACCGAAAAAGCAAAAGAATCATGGTCGAGGTACCTGCACATGGACAACTCGTATATAGTAGACATCTTCGTCGGCCAATTAAAATCGACGTTAAAATGCACACATTGCGGGCACTGTTCTGTAACCTTCGACCCCTTTTGGGACCTGTCGCTACCTATTCCACAGAGAACCGATCAGCTCAAATTATCTCAGTGCTTGGATTCTTTCACCAGAGAGGAGACGTTGGATGGGGATGAGAAGCCGACGTGTTCCAAGTGTAGAGAAAGGCGAAAATGTACGAAGTCATTATCGATCCACAAGTTCCCTCGTGTGTTGGTGATCCATCTCAAACGTTTTTCTCCAACTGAGAGATCCAGAGGAAAATTGAATGTCACCATCGATTTTCCGTTGGGAGGTCTAGACATGAGCAATTACGCTGCAGACAATGGAGCCCATTGCCCTTACAAACTCTACGCGCTCTCCAACCATAGCGGCACTACGTACAGCGGCCACTACACGGCTTACTGTCGACACCCTTACTCCGAAACGTGGTACGAATACAACGATTCCCATGTGTCACCGATCTGTTCAAAATCTCTCGTAAGTGGCGAGGCGTACGTTTTATTCTATGAACAAGAAAACACTTATGAACAGCAGGAAACGGAATTTTCTCCTTGACATTATTTTATATTTTATTCTATTTAATTTATTTTCACTTTTTTTTTATTCATTTATTCTTTTTATTGTTTTAATTTTTATTTTTACTTGTGATTTTATTTTTTTTTTGAATATACATTTTATTTTTAAATATTTGAATAATAAAACAGAATATCTTCAACTGAAAGCCAATCCAAGGTCTGAAACATTAATATAATAGGGGTATACCTATTGCTTCTCAAAATGATACACAATCCTCCATTTTGCAGTTTTTGCAGAGCAGCGATACAATTTTCATCAAGCAACGCAAGTACACTAACACAAGAATCAAAGTGCGGTTGTATTATAGTTTTATGAACAGATTGAGTAGAAATCTCTGTGAGGAAAAATTGTTTTTTCAATATTTCAGTGTACGTGTGCTGAAAATGTTTTTTAAGGCTGAGTGTATTATCAACAATGAATCCTAAATACTTTATTTCTTCGACAATTTCATAGTTCCACTGTTAATATTAATATTTATCTCATCTTTGTCAATCTGATTGTATTTATAATTTGTTGTTATGATCATGGCTTTGCTTTTATTAATATTGAGTTCTAGTTTATTCATGTTTAGAAACGTTGATATGTGGTTTAGGGTACACTTAAGTTTTTCAATTGCTTTATCCAGATTAAGGAATTCGCATTCTTGAAGATAGTTCAGGTCATTCAGATACATAGTAGAGGTCCGAGTACACTTCCTTGGGGTACTCCAGAGGTGATACTTTTATTATTTGAAAAAACATTATCATTTTTTCACACTGCTCTCTATCAAAGAGAAATTGTTGAACCAAGCTAGTGCAGTGCCTGTTATGCCATAGTATTTGAGCTTGATTAGTAGCAGAGAGAGGTCAACAGTCTCGAAAGCTCTTTTGAAGTCAAGGAAGACTGCAACAATATATTTATTATAATCAATTCCTAGTTTCCAGCTAGACAGTGTCAACTGAAAAGCAGTTTCCTTTCATCCCTGTATATTGAACTTTATCAATTCTAATTTCATCGTTGAGCTGACATCCTCCTGACCGGTCAATCTGTTTCATAAGCCTCACTCCTGAATAAATCCTGGCTGAATTCTCTAAAGGCCGGACTCTGCGGACAATAAAGTCCACCGATCAATTCTGTCCTACATGAATTTGATTGAATTTATCACCGGATTTGGGTCTGGGCTCCGTTTAATAAGAATATTTGCATTTTGATTGAGTTATCCGTTCACGTGGACTTCCTACCGTCGAATGAGGTAGGAGGATTCAGGTGACATTTTCGCAAATACTGCTAATGATATGCACATGTGGACGGTATCATTTTGTATCATCGGATCTTCACAAAGTCTGAGAGATATGTTGGTTGTAATTACGAGCATCGAGATGGTTATTTCGTTGAGATAGTGACAACTGACACGCATTGTTATTGCAATATATTATAACCATATAATAATAATAATTGTTAAACTGTGTTACTAAACAAAATCAACGCAGTGGTATCAAGCTACTAAGTGCACTGGAACGTTCACATTAAATTTTCAAACCCGCGCCCATTGCTCGATGGTATGAGGTCGGCAATGAATTCAATATTTACGCAAATAAACTCGAAAAAAATAAACAATAAAAAGAAGTCAGATAATATTCCAATGAATTACATTCGTGCATAAAAATGACCAGATAATTTTGCATTCAAGCGTGATATCTTATACAAATTGCATTCGTTTATTTTATATTTCGGACTTCGGGCACTTTCGCCAAAATATGAAAATAAACTTGCAATTTTTAGATATTACGCTTTCTTGCAAAATTATCGGTAATTTTCATGCAGTCTAGCAATTACAACCGAAAATTTCCTGTATGCATACAATACTCAATCCTGGCAATGAATTGGGGTTCATCGAAGATGCAACACTCATTTCTACCCTTAAAATCGGTAAGACGCTTCAGAGCACTTCGGCACCCAATATGATTAGCTGAACCTTGCCCGCACAAGTCTCTGTTTTCTGGGCACATTGGAGTGTTTGATAAAGGGAGAGTATTCATCATTCAAATCGTGAATATGAATCAACATTCCCATAATATAACGTGGAATAGATTGAAAAAATAGTACGACATTATTAAAATTTCGATCTTAAATTCTCACGAAGGGATATTTTTTTAGCTGATGTTTTCACAATACCCGATACAAATGCATTCATTAATACTCCAATATCATTCTCGAATATTCAATAATTTCATGGCAATTTTGCTATTGTATACATACAGGGTGTTAATTAAGTGTGTACCATAAATTTAACAGACGATTCTTTAGGTAATTTTAAGACTAAATGTTCATATAAACATGGGTCCGCTAATCCTTCGTTCTCAAGATACAGGGTGTTAAAATAAAAATGAAAAAAATAAGTTATTAGTAAATATGTTAGATATCCTTTATATATCCTTTTTGTTGTAATTTGGCAATGGTATTCATAACATTAAGGAGCTGATTTAGCCCGAACGTGATTCAATTAATTACGTCCAGTGGCATCTCAAGCGGGATTTGAACGAATATTTTTGACATGAAAATGTACGCCACTGACTTTTATGCAATTCAATGATGCGACTGATAGACGGTTGTATTGAAGCCGAAGGAGGCCAATTACGACACTTAATTTAGTGCAATTCGTTAGTCTGGATGTTAATGTTATTGAATATTTGTTGTTATTGTTACATAATTAGTAATGAAAAATTTTGTAAAAATGGTAATTTCCAAAAGAAACATTTATTTGCCCATATTATTCCTGTTCCAGGGATATGCAATTAGGTCGACTTTTTTTCTTGAAAACTAAGCAAGATTCGAGAAAAATTCAAGAGACAAAAACTTGTATTTCTAATTGCTCAATCCAAAGGAATAATAAAAATTGCACAAAAGTCAGTGGCGTATATTTTTGAGTCAAAAATATTCGTTCAAATCCCGCTTGAGACGCCACTGGAATTAATTTTGCCAAATTACAACAAAATTAGGTGAAAGATATTTACGAATAACTTTTTTATCATTTTTATTTTAATACCCTGTATCTAGAGAACGAAGGATTTGTGGACCCATGTTCATAAAAATATTTCGTCTTGAAATTACCTGAAGAATCGTCTGTTAAATTCATGGTATATACTTAATTAACACCCTGTATACATCATAATTTAGCCACGCCTCTGATGAACCGCAACAGTTTTGGAATTATGTGAATTATGTGAATCATTTCCTGTCGATTGATGACGATGAATCAGTGGCGGATCCACGGGGGGGTTTCGGGTCCGGACCCCCCCCCCCCATTGGGAAAATAAGAGATTTTTTTTTTCAATTTTATCGGCTCCTGATTTCCAAATTTTGTTAGGGAACGAAAAAATGTCACATGAGCAAGACAAAAAAATAAAATAGAATAAATTTTTTTCTTTAAAATTGAAGAACTTCAATAATTATTATTACATTCCATTGAAAACTAAAGAGCAGGCTACATTTAAACATTAGTGAATTTTCGAGGTTGGTTGAAAAATTCTACTAGAATTTCGTCCTCGGTGAGTTCAATATGGGTATGGATATTTAAAGAAGCAAGACCATTCAGTCGTTTCTGTCCCATATCAAATTGCAATTTTTCTCGATGACACCGGACCGTCGATTTCCAACCGTCTTTCAATTTCTGAAGAAGAGGCAACGCTGAATAGGGGCTGATTTCAGAAGGCAGCGTGTTTTAAAGAATGCAGTATTTGTTGACAAACATTCGTTGAGTGAAGAGTGAGTGATATTTGATAAACCGATTTCAGGTTTTCGCGGGAAACCACACCATTCCTAGCTTCTTCAAAGGCTAGCCACTCGCGCCAGCAAAACGTCAGGAAGAAATTCCAAAAAACGACGACCTCCAAACCCGAACAAAAGTAGTGATACAGATGGCTTTTCCTTAAAGGATATCATGCCAGAGTGGTGATAGGATGTCGTGTGTGTCCAATATCCTTTACAACTATTTGGTTTGAACCTCACAACAGGGAGAATAAAAAATCAATTTCAGTTCGTTATTTACAACCTCTATGGATTGTGTAATAGATCATTCATCAACTAGCCCCCATGAATTGAATGAATCGAAATAATTCATAATCGGTATTTTTGATACATGGTGGTAAAAAAAAATTGGTTTGAAAACCATTTGTTTTTCATTCCGGATACGCGATGTAATGTCATATACAGGGTGGCTCATTGAAAATATATCGCAAGGCATTAGAGTCTGGAAAATTAATTTCGATAAAATCCGAATACACGTCAGAAGGACAATTTTTGACAAAAAATTGAAATTTTTATTTGATTCAACTCAAAAACATACCGTATTAGTTAAGTGAATGTGCACACTGTTGAACGCTTATCTTTGGATCTTTCGGAGTGCTGTGAACTTTGGTTTTATATGCTCAAAAAAAACTAAAAGACTCAAGTCGGGCGACCAAGAGGGCCACTCAGTTAGTTGCACCCCTTCGTTTACCCAGGGACCTGGAAACGTGCCATTCGAGTAATTGCGTACATTCAGCAAGTAATGGGGGGAGCTCCGTTTTGTGGAAAAATATTTCTTGTGCATCACATGCAGGGTCATTCTTTATGATATTTGTCATTCTATATGATATTTGTAATTGCGTACATTCAGCAAGTAATGGGGGAGAGCTCCATTTTGTGAAAAAATATTTCTTGTGCATCACATGCAGGATCATTCTCTATGACATTTGTTATAAATGAGTCGATGGCAATGTGTAGTGAATCCAGATACAGGACACACGATGAAAATTACCTGTTATTGAATAATACCAAGCTAGGTAGGGTCTCATCAGAAAAACAGGGAGTTCTGCCAATAATCTCAAGCCCTATGAATGTTGTCTTATTAACTCAGGTGGTCAGTCAAAATACTCAATAACGATCGGAAATTCTGAATCGATTGAAACGTCGCGTCGTGCTGATACTAACAACTCAGACAATGGAAGTAGAAAATTTACATCACTCTAAAAATTTAAAAAAAATATGCGAAGGATATGCACAGCATTAAAAAACAAAGAAACCTCTCGAATAAATTTATTGGAATAAAACGGTCAGAATTTAGGTGAAATAAATTCTTGCATTTTTCGTCAAAGGTAGTGTTGAAATTTTGAAATTCGATATTTTCTGAACGAGAAATATCTTATTTGAAGAGTTATCATTTCATTTACTTCTTTCTGAATGATTCGAGTGCTAACGCCTAACGCTCCACTTAGGGAAAGGTTTGGTTATGCTTTTGTTGCTGTTGTTGTAAAACTCACACCTAAAACTCCAGAAAATTGCATGTATTCACGCAGGTTTTTCGAATTGCATGATTTTTTTTTGGTGCGATAAGTTGCTACGTCTGTTTTCGGGTATGTTGAGCCACAAAAAATATTTAATATCATTCAGTGTCTCAGAACTTCGTATTTTCTTATAAAAATATTGGCGTGGAATCATAAAATTTTTTTTGCAGTCATTATTATATCCATCTGTACAGTGGCAACTGTAGTAACATTTTTTAATTAAAAAAGACTACCAATTGTAGCCCTATACAGTGTCATCCCCAAAGTATGCACCATATGGGAAACTCATTCATTAAGGGCCTTTCGACAAAAAATTATTCCTGATAAAAGTTTGTGCATCTCCTGAAACCGAATATGCACCAACAAAATACGGTTAAACAGACGTTATATACGAGGAGCCATCAAATATTTGATTTTGAGACAATAGTAAAGTACTCTTATTCTGAAAAATCTCGGAAAATGTTATTTGGAAAAGTTGTTCAGCATCAAAAAATACATCCAGGTTTGAAGGCATGGCCATCTGAGTGAAGTTTAATTTTTTACCCACTTTTCTCAAATATGGGGACTACGAAAACAAATATTTGTTAAAACGATAAATAGACAGCATCCTGTCTATACCACGGTTTATTTTAGAAGGCTGTAATATTACAAATCACACAAGTGAGGTGTTAACCACGGTCAATTTTTTTGAAGAGTTAAATAATTTTTCAAGTTTTTGGTGCAAGGTTATTTTTATTTTTTGTTGACACCGAATGTTACTGAAAATTATACAGTATTCTAACAATAACTTAATATTCGATAATATCAAGTCACAAAACGTCAAAATTAAATAGGTATTTTGGAAAAAACTCATTGATTTTCTGGAGATTTTCTTGTCCAAAATAGTTATGAAAAAAATGGGTAAAAACGTAAAACAAGATTTTTCAAAATACTCTTGTCTCAAAATCAAATTTTTGAAGGCTCCTCGTATATTACGTGTGTTTTACTGTATTTTGTTGGTGCATGTTTAGTTTTAGGGGATACACAAACTCTTATCAGGAATAATTTTTTGTCGAAAAACCCTCAATAAATAAGTTTCCCATATGGTGCATACTTTGGGGATGACACTGTATATGTTTGGCCCCCCTCTCAACATTCATTTTGGCTGCTCATTACGAACACAAGTGAACACTTTGCCGTGTACCCTTTTATAACAGAGTATCTCCACAAATAAATTTTTCTTAATATATTTATTTATTTTTTATGAGTTGGAATTTGATTCTTAGGGCCATTTTCCAGATATGTGGTCATGTCATGATTTAGTAATGTTTGAAGAAAAATATATAATTTCTTGTAGGGACTGGTATTGGAGCAAGCTTAATACAAAGCTAAATAACGAACAACATGACGGCAGGTAGTGTGGCAATTAATACTGATGTTTATAAGCTGTGGAAAAAGTCAGTTTTACATAAATTGTATATATTTGACAAATCACATATGAGTGTATAGATACAAATAACAAGTACATAGTGAATAAAAAAAAGTATCAAAGCAAAATATCAGAGCTCAGAAAGTCATCCCACGAGTAGCATCTTAAAGTTACCTATTGTCGTTATGGTTTAATCTGGCATCATCGCCGGGCGCTTACGAATCGGAAGGACGAAAGTAAAATATATAAAGCGGACGCCAGCTAGCGAAAATTCTTGAATATTATTGGACGCTGTGAGGGGGCTCCATGAAAGGACGCTAAGGAATGGACAAATGAAAATTCCAATTATTTATAGTCGAAAAACAAAGTCCAAACAGTTTCCATGACACGTCGTGTATGAATCTTGAAAATATTCATCTGTACAACTACAGGTTTCCATGACGGACGCTCAGAGATTGAGTTGTGAAAAGACGCCAGGAAGATAGCTGGATGTATATATATATATATATATATATATATATATATATATATATATATATATATATATATATATATATATATATATGTGAGAAGAGATGGGGCTATACACTTGAGAAGAATCTCAGTAAGAGTTTGGTACCAAATCACTTTGAAGCGTGTACAAGAAGTCAATGTTGTGTTGAACTTCGAATGAATAAGAACTGTTTGTGAATTAACGATTCTTCTTCTTCGGATCTGCGAAAATGGCATGAATGTTGAAGATTTACTTCAAATACCAATCAATATGAATTACCATCAATGATTTCATTCGTTTTGAATGCTAAACAACTCTGAACCACGTGAAAAATGTCAAATATCAATTATGGGTCACCACAAAATCACGAAAAAAACATTTTGATTCTCAACCCGATCGGCCAAAATACTGCATTTCCGGTAAAATGTCGATTCAAGCAATAGATTCTTCATATTCTGTACCTGTATCATTGACTCATTTCCGCAACATATTCTATGCATTTAGGAAATTCCATTGACCTTTTGACAAATGCGCTCATTGCATCAGTTAGGGATATCAATATCAATCTTGCTCTGCTTCCTGTATCGCGAATTAATTGATTAATAACGTTTTGTGTTTCACCATCGCTAGGAAATATATCAAGCAGCTGGCAGAACTGACTATAATTATTGGCACCAGGTGAGTGAAGGCTTCGAATTTCCAAAGATTTGAGAAAGATATTTATATTCAAGGGCAACAATTTATAAGGTCGAATATCTTCGACATTACACTTTACAAGTTTGGGAAATTGGGTTCAAAATGTTTTTTTTCTTATCCAGCTATAGATGTCGACCTTCAGAAGTCGAAACTGGGGCTAGTAATAGATTAACGAGGCCTCAGCATTTTACGTGTGATTCTCAGTATCATGATTCCTTGGTGACGATTGCTGTGATTATTCAACTCGTGCTTTTCCGTAGGCGATATTTGAATCATGAGTTTCAGGAAATGTTGCAGTATGTTTAGTGAAAGAGAATATTTCACAAATAGCATCTGAACGGGAAAAACAATCTGATGAGAAAAGACTGACGAAAGTATCTCGTGTACATACAGTAAGATGAATTTTCAATCTTAGATACAGGTCGTCTGATGACCAGGGTAATATAATTGGAAACAGATATTGTAATTTTCTCTTAGTTGAATTGCATTCGATCGATTTGAAAATAAATAGTGTCACGCAGAGCTATAGGCAACACAACAAACTCCGTTCATGCATTACATACCGATCAAAACTCAAGTTCAAAACTAATCATATCGCCATGCAAAAATGTGAGTTGATCAACATGCACATTATATAAACCAATCAGTGTATTTTAGATTCACCATACAAGTTGAAGAAAAATACCTGAAGTGTATACATATACAATAATATAGTTGAAAAAGGTTCAGCTTCCAAAATTTCATAAAAAGGATACTCATTGAAGCCACTAAGGAGAGTTATTATAAAAATAAAATCAATGAATCTGGTGAGAAATCCAAAACCATCGGGAATATTATAGGTGATCTGAGGGGCAAAAACTACACCAACAAATCAGAGACTACTCTTACACATACATGTATTATTGTATGTTGCGGATATTACTGAGTTGAAAGAAGTCATGTCAATGATTACAAATGAAAAAACGCATAGAATTGACGAAATTTCTCTGAGAATTCTTGGAAACCTGCCAGGAGACGCTCTTCATACTTTGGCCACCGTGATAAATAACTCATTTTAGAAAGGTTCATTCTTAGACTTCCTGAAAACTGCCATTGTAATTATCTTAAACAAAAGTGGTGCCTTGGAGTTGCCAGCAAATTTAAGGCTGATTTTTCTCATAGCCGTACTCCCAAAAATAATTGTGAAAATGAGAATAACAATATTCTCAACGAAGCATAGTATAATATCACATAATCAATTCGGATTCTGGAAAAAAAAATTATGTGATGCCGTCTTTTCATTATTCCAAGAAATACACAAAAATGTCAACTGCAAGGAGGCTGCAACTGCCGTGTTTTGCGACTTCAGCAAAGCTTTTGACTGTGTTGATCATCAAATACTACTGGCTGAACTTCACCATTATGGCTATGGTAAACAATTGGATAGAATCCTACCTGACTAATTGCACAAAAATCTTCACCCGTTTCTGATAAAGCATTGGTTTACTGTGGCGTACTTCTATAATTCGCTCATTGATTCCCTATTCCCTGGAAATTAGTCATTCCATATTCCAACTGCATCATGAGTAGTTTCTGAAGTGCTCAATGCTCAACGGGGACTGATGATCACGATTGAATGAATGCTACTTCTTTGGTCAATTCAAACCTAGGTCAATGAAATAAATGAAATTATGTAATGCTTGGCATTACATGCACCCTGTATGCGAGTTTATTTTAACGTATGAAGAAATTCAGTTGAAGATTTCGTTTCACGAAATAATCCATGAACACTGAATACACATGTAACTGTGTAGACATGAGATCAGCAAATAGTTCAGTGGACTAAGACGGCCGTCGATGGAATTGATTCTGCTGACGATGATGCGTTGGCTTGAATTGAGCGGAACGAAGAAAGTCGTTCTTGGCAGGTAAACGGGAGTGACACTCGGGGAAGCGAAGGGGTTACAAGGGCTAGCGCCGGTGGCTAGCCCATCGTGTGCATAAGCATCGTTTTGTTTTGAATATATCCGTACTTGGAATACCTTCCTCAAGCATGAACTTTAAACTGCTTGAGGAAGCTAGAATATAGCGAAACAAGTGTCGCGGTTTAGTGAACCCTAATATGTGAATATCCTACAGGCAGTTGTATATTACTTGTTTAATATAGATTTTCATCAAGTAACGTCCTCTGCCATTCAGTTAAAGGCATATAATTTGGGTTGTTTCGTGGATCGTTTTTCTAACGACATAAAAAGGTTAACATCGAGAAAACGTATCCCAGAAAAACGGAATATTTACAAAATACTTTCCAGTTGTATCACTAGTACAAGTTTCATTCAATATCAGAAACGGAATATTAATAATAATAATAATAATAATAAATGCCTTTATTAATTATATTTATAACCAACAAAATAGTGTTTCTACAGTTTAGGGCGAATTTCAGTACCACCGAATGTTATAAATAACAGTCAGAGGTCTGCTCTTCCACCTAACCCCAAAAAAGGAATACAAGATAGCGATATACAAGTGGAAAATTAGAATTTAAAATACAGTGAGGCTGAGAATTGAATGAACATGAGTGTTGGAATTATTATGTCTGATATCTGATGTATGATACGGAATACCTATTTTTTCAGTAACATTTCTGTTAACTTGGCCTTGAATGTTCTTATGATTGTCAGTTTCCTGAGAGAGATTGATATATCGTTCATACATTTGGCAATATTATAAGACACGATCGCTTGAACTGTTCAGAGTTGTGAAGAGGAGGGGTGAGTGTACCCTTGAAGCGAATGTTTAGGGTTTGAACATCGGACCGATACCGAATTTTTGCATAGAGATAGGAAGGGCTCTTATGAATCAATATCGATTGATACAAGCAGACAGAGTGTAGATACCGCCTTTTTTCCATACCAATCTAAGGCAGCTATTCTGCATTTTTTGAATGCGCATTTTGTCGGAGCTTCTCAAACACGTGTTATACACAACGTTACAAAAGTTGAGCGGAGATAGCACTAAGCTTTCGCACAATGCTATCTTCGTATTCCTGTTCAGATACACTCTGTTTTGATAAATAGTTTTTAGAGAGAAATATGCTTTTTGTAGTTTGTTGGATATATGCTGAGGGAATCTTAGATCCTCCTCCATTAGGAGACCGAGATTTTTCACACAGTTATGTTTAGGTATAGCTTGTTTGTTAATGGAAACATTGAATTCATCATTTTGATTCAGAGCAATTCTATCTTTCCCCTTGCCAAAGATAATCATGATTGACTTTTTAGGATTCAGCAACAAACAGTGGTGCTTTGATATTTCAGAAATAGTTTGCAGATCATAATTTATTGCGGCGGCTGCCTGAGAAGCTTCATCTGAGTAAAATGATAAATACATTTGGGTGTCATCAGCATAAAAATGGCGAAAACATGATAAAAAAGAAAAAAAATTGGAAATATATAGCGAAAACAGTAAAGGACCCAGAATGGATCCTTGCGGAACACCCGTCGATACTTTTAAAAAAGTTGATATTTTATCTGACAGCTCAAATGCTTGAGACCGATTCTGCAAATAATTCGATAAGAGAGTAATAGGTGACACATGGAATCCTATAAAATGTAATATTGACAACAACAATTGATGATTCAGCGTGTCGAAAGCCTTAGGGTAATAAACACAATTCCTAAGGTGCAGGTAAAACTTGAAAAAACTTCTGGAGGTTTTTCTAGCTTATAGTGTTCATTGCAATGTCTACCCCAACAACAAATCTATAATTCCTAAGACTATGGAACTGTGGGTCAGCTGATTTCAAATACTTCATGTCAGAACATTCATGGAAGTCGTGAAGGAAATTGCTTCATATTCCAGGTAGAGTACCACATTCACCATGACAAATCGGATGACGTTGACCCACTAGACGTAAGGACTATGTTACCCAACAATGATTCACAACAGTTTCCAAAAATCCAGAACTTCGAAATTCAAAGGAATATTAGAATATTAAAACTTTGCTATAATCTATGTTTATGTCAGTCATAGACGTTTATTACTTCCATAAAGATTACTAGTCTTTCTAAAATAACTACTTTCTTGCCTATATAGAGCGTCGGACGCTACATAACAAAGAAATCAGTTTTTCTTGCTCAGTTTGTATACCAAGAAATTGGAAATCGTAGGCTTCACCTCCATAAAAAGAAGTAGTTTGCCAAGAAATCCCACCCACCTGGATACCATTTTGCTCAGAGGAAACTATCCATTGAGCTGATTGGTTGTGTGAGTAATCAAGTGACCTCAAATTCAAAAAAAATCACAAATATTTGTGATCGATTTGCAGTGTTCTCCTATTTCAGTTTATTTTCACGAAACGAATAGCCTGAATAATAATTCCTTTCCGTAACTTCACTTCGTTTCTTTATTTGATTATACTCTCATCCAAAGGAATCAGAACTTATTCATTCGACTAATGGCTTCGATCAACATCAGTACTGATTATCGATCTTTTGTACGATGGGTCCAACTTAATTTCAATGCCATTCATTCAATATTCCATTCCCCGATATCCACATCACTTTTTGCCCTCTTCGTTTTTATGAACGGCCCTCGATACCCTCTTTTCACTTGACTCACATCTGTTTGTCAGCAAGCATCAATACAGAATCATATGCGAATCCCAATTCCATCAACTGATCATAATGCAAGTACTTCAGTCCAGATTCATGGCACTCATCGTTAAAAGCCATCGAATTATTTATTAGGCAACTTTTTATTTTTGAACACGTTTCATTATGGATTTTTTGGTGTAGAAATGGAAACTTTGAATAAGCCTTGACACCATTCTGACATTGGACGGTGTTTCGTTAGCTGAGTTACCATCATGGGGAGGATAAACTGACAACTGAACTCATTCAGTTATTGTAGATTATAATCATCATGAACTCAGGCGTAACAACTAACTGTATATTCTTCCTAAGGAAGTATACGTGAAAGCCTTCTCAGTTAGGAACTACCTGCAAATCTTCCAGGTCGGATATTACGTTTAGAATTAATCCACTGAGAAACGAATACGTTCGTCTTCTTAGCAGCAAATATTTAGTTATCCTCAACTTAGGATGAATAGGATGGGTCCCTCTCACGGTGTTCGTGGTATAACTGCATTAAGCTATTCCCAAACTTTCGGAAAGCCTGTTGGTATGTACGTTTCTGATCGATTTCAATTTGCTTTCTCTGATCCTGTGATCTGAATCCTCACTAGATGTACAAAATATAGTTTCTCATAGTTAATATTCTTCTTCGAGCTGTCTCTCAGTCTGACACCTCAAATATTTTCGAAACTTAGCTACGTGTTTCTCATAAATATATTATGTTATATTTTGAATAAATTTTCAACAACTGAGTTTTATCTGGTCTTAAATTTCAGACAGGCAGATGAGTATTTCAATCATCAGTATTCCAGACAAGCTCTATTCGGCTACAGATTGAGCTCCTGTTGTACACATGTGCTCAACAAATATTTCTCTCGGGTCGTGGTCGAGAAAAATTGTTTCAAACTGATTGATCTGTATCAATCTATGAATATAGTCCCAATATGTTCGATACTTCTTATTTTCAACGACGGAATCAATATGATAGTGTAAAGCAGCATCCCACTTTACATTTGGAATTTTTGGATTGTGACATTTCCTTTCTAGTGGGTTGAATGCATATGTTAAAGAATATATTTTTTGAAAAATAATCTTTATTTTTCAATAAATCATACAAATTCTACATTACTTAAACTTAGGACACTTTTAATGTATTATACTATATGTATCACAGATACATCCAGAATCAGCTTATGCTGGTCTTGAGATCAATTTCTAAATTTATTCGAACGGTGAATAGAGTATTCTAACAACAATAACATATATACACAACGTATAGTACCTATACAATTATTTTGACGTTCAATATGTATAATAGAACACAACATGTATATATTACTCATAACAAGTACAAAAATATCACAATATCGTTATCACATCTATTTTGCAATTGCAACGTAGTCTCACAACCAGGACATTGATTATACTTATTAATACCCCTTTATGAGTACAATTCTTTTAAAGTTTTTTTGAACTTTTCGTAGTAAACAATGTTTTTTATATCGACAGGGATCCTATTGAACTTTTGCAGTGCTTGATTTATTGAATTATTCAATTCAAAATGTATCCCATCAAACTCTACATGTCCGAACATTTTTGCTTCGAATCACAATTAAATAAGGAGAGTTATACTATATCCATTCAACAAAGATAGATGCGTGATCAACGTGTGATCGAAGCGTGATTAATACATACATTTGCATCTATTGGGTAAAATAAACACAACTCGTTACGCTGGCCAATCAAAATCAAATGCAATCGACTGAGGAAATTCTTAGTTCCAGGTATATTGTGGTCAGATTTAGTGATGGGCATAATCGAGCTATTCTGAAAATCGAATAATGAGTACCGCTTGAAGAAGTTTATATATTTCAACAACCTACCATTATATTGTCATTCAGTATTATTCAAAAATCATCATCATCAAATTTTTTGACATTTTGAGCCAATACTGTAGTTCACCACACAGGTTTCGGAATATAGCCACCACTGCACTGGTGAGTAAGGGTGCAAAACTCGAATACTGTTTCGACTATTTCATTCGATACTCACTTCTCTTTTCATTTCATACGGTACAACATTTGAATGATCGAATGATTCCATTTGACATCTCGAGATATCTCGATTGGTTGCGATAATCGAATGACGATTATTTTTAATTCGAATCATCCCAACACTAGGTTAGATACGTAGGGCATATGAAAGATGAAGTAGATACTGAATTGAGATTGGACCATTTAATTGATGATATAGTTAACACCAATGCGTTGATAATTAATCTTAATGATGATTCTTCTGGTAGCAGTTCTTCAGAATCAGTAATCGGTCTAAAATGATAAAAGGATTTATTATTTTTATAATTCATAGGCTAAGACGTCATTTTATTTATTTATTTATTTATTTATAATAACATCCAACAGACCTAAGTCCAATTACAGGAGTATATAATAAAGTACAGTGTATGCAACTTATTAGAGAGTAAAATATAGAGGAAATCCCTGATATAATTGTGAAAAACAACGATTGATGGTGATTACTGACATGTCAATTAGGTATTGATCTATATAGTTCGTTTTTGAAACATGATGAATTTGAGAAAAAAATATCTACATTATTGAGATTGTTGAAACTGCGACACATAGAAGTGACCGGACTATTGAAATTGTGTTGCGTATTTGAGACATTTACATAAAAAGTTATGTTAGACCTCGAACAAATTCGAGGGACATTGAAATTCATTAAGGACAGTAACAGAGGAGAATGAATATCATAGTGGATAATCTTGTAGAGAAACATCAAACTACCTATTTCACGACGTTTTTTCAGTGAAGTCATTTTGAACTCCTCAAGAAGTGCATTATAATCATAATGTCTTTCGGGATAATTTCCGTATTTTTTATAGAATGCGAATTTTAGGATTTTTTTTTGCACTGACTCCAAAATATTGATATACTTGACTTGATGAGGATTCCAAACTTGACTACAATATTCAAGCTTACTACGTACTAGTGAAAAGTAGACAGAGCGTGAGGCCTCAAACGAATTAAACTCCTTACAATTTCGTATAACAAAACCCAGAACTTTCGTTGAATTTGCCGTAATGTCTTCAATGTGCGTGGAAAATGTCAGTTTTGTATCAAAAAGAAATGCCTAAGTCTTTACATTTTTCCACTCTAGTTAATAAGATGTTATTCAAAGTATAGTTAAAATACACTGGAGAGTTTTTTCTAGAGTATGTCATAATTTTGCATTTATTTATATTCAACGGAAGTTCGTTGGTTAGACACCAGCTCATTAATGAATTAAGATCCTTCTGTAAAATATAGAAATCTTCATGGTTACTTATTTCTCGAAAAATTTTCATATCATCAGCGAAAAGAAGAGTTTTGGAATGAAAGGAATCACTTATATCATTGATAAATATTAAAAATAAGAGTGGACCTAGATTGGAGCCTTGAGGAGCTCCGGAGGAACTTATGAATTCGAATGACTGAGTTCCCTCGTATTCAACAAAGAGTGATCTATCCATGAGGTAAGATTTGAGAAGAAGTTGAATTTTTGAAGAAATTCCAAATTGATTTATTTTTCCCAGAAGCTGATGATGCGACACCTTATCGAAGGCCTTACTGAAATCAGTATATACCACATCCACCTGTTTTTTCGAATCTAAGGCATCTGAAACATATTGAGTGAAAGAGCAGAGGTTGGATGCGGTATTACGTGACTTCACAAAGCCATGTTGGTGCTCGGAGAGAGAATTACTAATGTGATCATAAATTATGTTAGATATTATAATTTCAATAAGTTTCGAAAAAGGTGATATTAAAGCAATCGGCCTGTAATTTTCTATGTCATTAATTGTGCCGGATTTATGCACCGGACATATGCGTGATTTCTTCCATAGTTTTGGGAATGAGCCAGTTTTTAACATTAAGTTATAGATAACGTAGAGTGGTTGTTTTAATAGATCTATATATTTCTTCACTATGTTCATTGGTATATTGTCAGGACCACACGTAGGTTTACCTTTCATAATTTTTGAGGCATTGATTATTTGTTCAAGAGAAACAGAGTCAATATTAAGGTACGAACTGGGATTATGATTATCATGAAAACTCACAGTATCATTATGATTACTTGTATTGTACACACTGCTAAAATGTTTTGCAAAACTATCAACTATTTCTTGAGGTGTTAATAGGGTGTTCCCATTGTACTTCATCCTACCAGGAATTCGGGATGTGTTCTTTTTGGAATTGATATATGTCCAAAAAGATCGAGGATTACTTTTTAAAGTGCTTTCTGAGTAATGAATGAAGTTATAATATGCTATTTTGATATTGGATTTGATCGATTTTCTTAAACTTCTGTAGCGTTGTAGATAATACTGATATCTGCTTCTCCTGAACATTTTCAAGTAATGATATTTCTTTTTGATCTCACGAATGAGGCTCTTAGAATACCAAGTTGGGTACTTGCGCGATTTTGTATTCATGAGAGGAACACACTGATGAATGATTGTTTGTAAAATATTATTGAAAACTTCACTAACTTCATTTACATCACTGTATGAACGTAAAATCGTCCAGTTTGTTTCACTCAGTAACCTTACAAATTTATTGTGGTCAATTTTTTTGAAGTTATATCGCCTCGCAGTTGATGTAAATGGTTCAACCTCTTCAAAATACAGAGTACAATCAACACGTAAACTGGGATGATGTTGGTCCTCTGGCACCAATGCCACTTCTTCAGAAAATACCTCACACTGGAGAGAATCGGGTGTTAACACTAGATCTAGAGTTCTATCGTTTTGATTCCTGATAAAATTATGTTGATTGAGATTGCAGAAATCAGTGAATGATTGGAAACGGATGATTAGATTGGACGATTGACCATCATTGTAAAATGTTTGAATTTCACTAATGTTAAAATCGCCCAAAATCAGTGATTCATTTATGAATTGAAGACTTTCCAGATATTCGAATATTTCATCGTAGTTGTTGTAATTGCATTTTGGTGGTATATAGAGTAGAATAATATCAATACATTTCTGATGATTCAAGTGAATTTTCACACCTAATAGATCAATGTTTGTAACTGGTGAGACAATATTCAATATTTTGAAATCAACAACTGTTTATCCGTTTGTGAAATGAAATGATCCCATTTTTTTGTAGTTTATTAAATGTTAAATACAAAATTGTATTTATTTTCTTCATTAGTTGAACTTTGAATAATTACCCCATAATACCCACCGCATAAAATTAAAAAAGAAAATAAAAAAAATTCTGTCGTTCCCTAGTGCGACTATGTACGAGCAACCTTGTCTGAGAGACCACGTGCACCATGCATGATAATGTTTTGGAGCACTCCTTTGCTTGGATGAACAGAGTATAGGTACATACTTTTTGTTGGACCACTCTGTATACATCCTAGTTTGAACAAAGAGTTTGTGGTCGAAAGGTAAAGGGTTGAAGGGCTGGGGAAAGTGAGATAAAGGCATGTTGTCCAGGGATTCTGGATGAAATACAATTCAATAATGTTCTTAACATTTTTGTTGTACTATTGTTCGTTCCGTTAACCAGCTGATGAACGTCAACCCTCAGAGGTCGAAACTTGTGCGAGCAGTGGATTAACGAGGCCTTACTTTTTAACGTGCGGTTACCCAGCACGGTGGCCTGGCAGGGATTTGAACCACGGTCTTCCGCTTGAAAGGCGGAGGTGCTAACCGCTACACTACCGAAACCACTGACTAAACATTCCTTTGATTTTCCAGATTTGCTGCCCGGTCGACATTTGAGCTACATCGCGGGGGATATAGGCACGAATCTGCCGGCTCTCGGACTGTCCCGGAGCAAATCATCCCTCGCCGCCCGAGCCATAAAAGTGATGACGGAGATGAGAGACAACGGTACGGTTGCATTCATTGGACCAGATGACACCTGCTCTTCGGAAGCGCTCGTCGCCGCTGCATGGAACCTGCCCATGATTTCATATGTAAGTATTCAATTTCTGTTCGAGATTTTTTTTTGTCTTTTTTCTTCGAATAAAAAAAATTTAAATCGTAACTTCCACGAAACAAATAATTTTTTTTAAACACTTTCTGTTACATATATAGGCAGAGGAGTGGCTGTTTTGGATGACCTGTCAACAGAGAGTGTTTGTGATTTTTTTTTATTTTACTTCATTCATAAAAATTGTAATTTTTATTTTCTTTATTCGAATAATACTCAAATATCATTCTCCACAAAAATGTCCAAGTTTCTACTTGAATATCTGTGTTGAACTTTTCTCTGCGCAGCTCGTTCACAAACGTTGTCTTCTTTTTTATCACCTATGCTTTTCTCAATCGTATTTTCTTTTTCAATTATTTTTTTGTATTTTTCAACAAATCGAATATGTCAAGTCATCAATGAGATAACGTTTTGAAAAACATTTCTTCGAATTTTGTCGTATGAGGTGACCTCCTTTCAAATTGACAGAAATGTTAAAACGCAAATGGTATATTATGTACCGAGGAGAATAAGAAGCCTATTACACACGAGCGAAAAATTGTGAGTACGAGGCGTTAGCGGAGTGCGGTAATTCGCGAGTGCACGTTATTGGCCTTATTCTCAAATTGCCTACTGCACTTTTTCTATATCCACTATGCTTGTGTGGTAATTTCTGGTGGCGAAGCACACATTTTTTCGTTATCAACCATTTTCAATGATCGACGAGACAGCAAATATGTAAAACACTTGCTTGTCGAGTCATGGATATAACTATACTATCCAACAAAGAGAGTAACCCAAACAACAACAGATGCCTGATTAACGCGTGATCGAAGCGTGATAACCACATACATTTCCATCTATTGGGTAGAATAGACAATCCTCCTTACGCTGGCCAATCGAAATAAAATGCAATCGACTGGTGGAGTTCGCGCTACAGTGTAGTAGTTGTCAGTTACGTTTTAACGCTTGTGGTGTGTACATATATGGTATTTTGAATACCATACGTGTGTTCACGATTATTAATATAATTGGGATATTGAAGGTTCAGGTTCTGTTGACATTGTGAGATTTGTATCATACAACTATTCTAATAGTTCAAGAGCAAATGAATGTCCTGAATGAATAATCCTTCTCTTCAATGAGCATATGAAATATTCAATGTGTGATTCCATTGAAAGAGTGAATGCATTATTTCACTTTCCGTAACTGACAATTTAATTTCTTTCGAGAATCGCCTGTCCATCAAAATTATGAGAACAACCATTTCGCAGATTTTCAGCATGTCCAATTCCACCAGTTATTCACGAAAACAGTCCTTCAGTGCCATACCATGAACGGGGGGGGAGGGGGTAGATATTTTGAATGCATATTCATATCAAGTCCTCAATATGTCATTCGGGTCCTTGATTTTCAGGGTCCTCCTAGCTTAACCACGAGTTCGACAGAATTCGGCGGCATACTTTGATCACAATACATTTCCCAATTATCGTTCTTTATTCATCCATCCAGAATACCAGTGCTATTACGAAATTAGATCGTTGCCCTCGGGGCATGAGCATGTACTGTATGCCTCTTGGAGCTGACTGTTTTTTAATTAATATCCCATCGAACAGCAGTAACAGCAGTAACAATTAATTTGCTACCAAATGTCCATCTAATTATATTGAAAAATGAAATGATACAAGTCGATCTAAATGCGATCGCAAAGGCATACTGAAATGAAATATCTATTTGGAATCACTGACGGATGTCTTTTTCCTAACCACTTTGCGGTAGTAATCGTCTATGCCAGCCGTAAGCAACACGTGGCACAGTGGGGCAGAATCCCAAAAATCTGGCCAAAAATCAGAAAGTGGCATAAATGATTTTATCTGATGGCATGTCATAATGACAACGTTATGTCACTCAATTTTGATGACATAAGGAAGCTCATTATGGGACTAAGTACCATAATGAATTCATTATGGTACTAAGTACCATAATGAAATTCTATAAGGAAAACATGTAATGGTTTGATCAAAAAAGTTTATTCAAAATGCATAACTATGTACAAAACTATTTATCACAAATTTCGAATTTTCGATGTAACCTTCAGCGACAGTATTGCTTTTCCATCCGCCATGGCGTTTCACGGTACACAGATCAGCTACAGAATCAGCCGAAAATGAAGCAGACGATCGCCGAAAACAATGTCCGGTATATTCTTCAGGGCGAGGTAAACTCAAGAAAGTGGCAATAACTTTTGGCATTTTACCAAAGGTATGTATTCCAACGGGTTGTTTTGTGCATTTCTTATTTCTATAAGTGACAAAAAAACGTAGATGGTTTGTGTTGCAAGGTCGTATTTTCACATATTGTCTGACAAGTTCTACCATATTCAATCCTGGGATATTCCCCGAAGTTACGAAAAATTCTCGCATTACCTTTGTTTTTGTATTCGGTAATGTAATTCTAAAAACGGATCCTTCATCTATTACATTTTCAACAAGCATATTCGTCAATTCCTCTCTTCTGCATGCTCCACTTAGTCCAATTATCATGGCAACTTTATTAAATAAGTATGTATCATCTGATGCTTCCGTTAAAAACTTTGTAACATCTTGTTTAGAAAAATTTTGGATTTTTTAGCTCTGTAACCTTCTGATTTACGTTTTAGTAATGCAACCAGCTGTAGGTACTTACTAATATCGACGTTTTTTCTTGTTGATAAAATACTTCTTATCATCGAATAATACGACCAAAGAGAAGATGGTTTTCTTTCCTTAGATAAGCATTCAAAGTAAGCCAACAATACTTTTTCATGAGTGATATTCTTGATTTTTTTAGCAGAACACCATTCTTCGTACCGATTAAACACCATTTCATATACACTCCGTGATTTTTCCGCCAAAAGGGAGTCCACGATATTTCTCGACGTTTCTTCCAAATCAGAAGGTAAACTATCAGCTTCAGAATCACTCATTTTTTAAATTATATTAAATTCTACCTGACAATAATTATTGAGTTTGACAGCGATAAATAAATATTGCCGTTACAACCTGATGACGTTGTCAAGGAAATGGCAAAGCACAGCTCACTCACCTACTAATATTTGAAACTACACAATACTTACTCCTTTAAAAATAGTTGTCATTGTGACATGTCGAAAATGCAGTTTTTAATTTTTCGAAAATGTATTGATATAAATGCCATCAGATAAAATTTTGTATGTAATACGAATCATAAACAATCATTATGGCACACGCCGTGTTATCGGACTCGGCTACGCCTCGCCCGATAACATTCACGACTTGTACCATAATGATCGTCTTTATGATCCTTATCACATAAATAACTATTATCTACACCCATACTCTAATAATACACTTATATGCCCACAACCCGTTTTATAATGAAATCCATTACGATACAGATTTTCAACCAATAAAAACCCATTGTTTTTCAATCGAGCATGATGTGCATGCTCTGCATTTGACGTTTGTCAAGTCAAAATCGGTATAGGAATTGAACTTTTCAAGAATATAGCCGAACTTCGATAATCATAACAAAATGTCTGATACCAGCGATATGGGAGAATCACCTTCGACACCTTCACCGACAGAAATACAGTTCGAATTATTAAATTTTACATTTGACAAATGCCTGATTTATTACTTATTTTTTCATCAAATATTGTGAGCTCTCCGTAGCCAAGCCGTCTGTGGCGCTGAAATTGAATAATCTAGTTGGAAGAGACATTGGTTCGAATCCGGCCTCGAGTAATCTTTTTCTTCTTTAATTTTTGATCTTCTTTTCATATCTCATCGTTTTATTTCTCGAAGTAATACTATTAATTACAATTCTGTAGAATTTTTCAAAGAAATTCGTTTAATTAGTATTATTGTGTGCAATATAAATATAATATTTGTAGTTCTTCACTATTTATCGGGTGTAGATAAAATAGCGTATGCAACTCTCATGTAATGGTTATTAATACACTCGCATAAACCATACGAAACTCACCTTCGGCTCGTTTCGTATCCCGGTTAATGCTCATGTATTGATAACCATCATTACACGATCGTTGCATAATATACTATTAAATTCTTCCCTCGGGGGTTTCCGGAGTCGCTGATTACGAACCTGTTATCAGAATCACGATTTTCAAAATGGCGGACCCAAAATGCCAGACATAATTTAACTGATTAGTCAAATTATTCACTAAAAAATACCCAATCGTATTTCTTAAGGGTTTTTGGGATCGCTGATTATGAATTTGTTATTGAAATGTTAATTTTTGAAATAGCAGACGCGATATATGGTCGATTCCGTAAAAATTTTCAATTTTTAATATATTGAAATAGAAAATATTTCATGATTTTTTTAGGTTTGAATGAGTAAAAAATCTCTTGAGCAATGTATTTATTTATCAAAAGTTTTTCGAGTACAAAGTTTGCAACAAATTAAATAACTCTTATTTATTTCTAGTAACAAAAATCTTGAATGTCATCTTCGATGTTCGAATCATTCGATTAAGATTCTGATGTTGACCCACTTGTACTAAATCGGAATCGTTCCTTGTCTCTTGTCTGATGACTTCAGGTTGTTTAAACATCTCTCTAGCTTCTTTATTTAGAGATTTCGCCGGTCCCTGGGGCAATTTCCTGATGCTTGAGAGAAATGGATCTGATGTTACGAGAAGCCTATTGAAGATGTCCCTCATATTCGATTCTCTGGAGCATTTTCTAGAATGATATAATCTGTACGTAGTTCGAAAACGAATATTTTTAATATGAATGATGCATATTAGATTGCTGACTGGTGTCCACAAAAAATATGGTTAATTTTCTGAAGATACACGTCCGTTGATGTCACGCCACGTATTTCTCCCAAAAAATTAGTGTTACTATTTTTTGAGCACTCCTGAGCAGCCAGTTTTTTACTATATTATACTTTATACTATACACTTTTAGTTCCTTATCGAAACGAGGCCGAGACTCGCGAAGACATTTTCAAAACACTATTAGAAAATCGATTTTAGAAAAAAAAGTTCAATTTTTTATGTTTACTTGTTGCAAAATTTAAATATTTCTAACATACAATACGCAATAACTGTGCATAACTATATATTCTGCATACTTTCAGAAAGTGATTCCATTTTGCAGAGCCAAATTGCGATAGTTTCGTCCGTTTCACAGCAATTTGAAACAGGCAAGAATTTTTTGACGCGTATACTTGTTTACTGCGTACCGAACGACGGCTGAATGTCGACTGATGCCGAGGCGACCCTAGAGCAGGTATATACCTGCTAGGTCCGGAATTTCATGCTGTTATCCTTTACTGTGCTAAGACTACCTGTAAACCAGGTCTTAACGTATATAAACGAATACATACAATTCAAAAATTTGATTTTCGGCCAGCTGTCTGGGATTCTGCCCCACTGTGCTTGGCCCGCCTACTTCCTACTTGCGGCCCCTGAGTTTCTAGTGAAATTGGTATAAATATTTAAATAATGCATTTGAGAAATTGAATGAAGGAGGCTATCGAGGAAGCAGGAATCCATTTCTATTGGAAAAATGATGAAATGACAGATATTTTAATAGACCTACAGACAGAAATCAGCGACAGATTTAGTGACTTTGAAAAAGTTTTAAGCCAACTGAAGATTTTTGCAAACCCATTTTCTTGTGATATCGTGGATGTACCGAGTCATATACAGATGAATGTGAATGATCTCCAGTCTAATGAAGCTCTCAAAAGTTTTTTTATGAAATCAATGATCTTGTTAGATTTCATGGCAGCTTGCCAGCTGATTTTGACGAGATGAAGAGGTTTGTTCAGAAGTTCATTACAATTTTTGGTAGCACTTATATGCAAACGAACTTTTTCAATCTTCAACTAAAGAAAAACTATTTATGCTTCTCGTCTCACAGATGAGCATTTGAGGGGAATCTACGTATTTCAACTACAAATATGATTGTCATCATACAAGAAATGGCCTCCCGAATACAACCTCAAGCGTCACACTGACTTTTATATAGAATCAGTTATTTACTTTGTAGTTTTCTTCTTTGTTTTGTGGATCTCTCTTATTTATACTGATTAATAAAATGAAAAAATTGTATAATGAAAAACTGTGAATCCCAAATATGTATAACTTTTACTTTTGCCTACATTTGAACAATTTTTTTATAGGATTTTTGTTTTTCCTATGGCTATGGGATTCGACTATTTGAACTAGTTTTAGCTTCTAGGGTTCATATCATGGGGGCCTTAGGTTCATTTTGCCTCCTTTTGGCACTTGCCTGCCAAAAGGTTGCCGACCGCTGGTCTATGCGGTAGTTTTCGACGCTTCTATACTAAATACACATTTTTTATCTTGTTATTTGGAAGATTAAGATGTTTTTTCTCATGTTTACATAATTAGTTATTGTTATAACTCATGGAACCGCTTTCGTCGCAGAGATCAATTACCCAAACACCAAAATGGTACCAGTCACACTCACTCGATGCGAGCAAGTTATCAGCTTCAAAAAATTGGCGTCCACAATTAAATATTATTTTCTGTGAAGTTCATTATTATTCATTTTACGAAATCGCTATACATGTTTCGCTGTACAGTAGCTTCTTCAGGCATGTTATAATCTTCATCTTTTTTGCCGTTTTTTATATAAAACTTGGGAAAAATTCTCATAACGATTTTGAGGTTAGGTATATATTAGGCATTCCAGATACTTGTCAAAAAGTCATATGAATCGAAATAAACCAATACGGCGCCATCTGCCCCCCAGAAACTATCGTTTGTTTTCTGCAAACGAGTGTGTGATTGGTTAAAACTTGTGTTAGCCACCCAGATATCACGTGATTACAGTAAAAAAGATACGAAGAAAGTGAAATGAGATATAGGGGGCACCGACGAATGAAGCAGTGTGTTTTAGATAGTTTTTTTTGGTACAAAAAACTACTGAATATGCCCTTTTCCTGAACTTTTGAGGGCCATAACTTCGTATCGAAGGGAGAGCGCCGCGTTCTTCGGATTCGTTTCCAGCGATACAAAATAAGTGTGTAGCAGATTTTGGTTAAACTCCGTTTATCGGGCACACTAAAATGAAAAAACCAGAAACCTACGTATTTCAACCTACTGAACAAAAAATTCAAATAAAATTTCCGGCGCTCTCAATAAGTTTCGGAGATACGGCCTAATTTTTGGGTGATTATTGGCATTTTCTAGTACACGTTTCTGCAGTAAAATATTATTCGAAATGCCTCCTCCTTTTTCATCAGCACAATGTACACACACTCAGTCATCTGTTTCAAGCATTTCTCCAATTGAAAACATCAATTTTCATAAAAAAATGTGCCCTTTTCTCAACAGTCAAGAAAATAACAGATCCCGGCACTTGACTAATGTTTCTGTGACGGTATCTGTTCACCTCAGCAGTCATATACCGAATTTCTCATGTTTTTGTGATTGTTGAAGAGAGTGCATTTTTTGTAGGAAAAAATGTGTTTTCGATTGAAAAAATGATTATAACGGATGATTGAGGGGGTGCTGATAAAAAAGAATGAGACATTTTGACTGTTATTTCGCCGTAGAAACGTGTACTAGAAAATACAAATAATCGCCCAAAAGTTGGTCCTTATTTCCGAAACAAATTGAGAACGCTAAAAATTTCCGTGAAACGTTTTCTCTCATCTTACTGGGCCCGACAAACGAATTTCAACTAGATTTCTTTCGAAATCAGGTGCTGATCGAAAAACGACCCTCTATCTATTGTTGTTTCTAGTTTAATCGAGTAATTAACCTACTACACTATGAAGAAATGCGTTCACTTACTCAATTTTTTTTCAATATGAACAATAACGCCAAAATTTTTCTTGAAAACATTGATTATCTGAAATTATCTGGAAAAAACTTTTTTTTTATATTTGAATTACTACACTTTATAGCTTGAAAAGAATGCAATAATAGAAAAAGTTCTCTCTGAATACTGACGGATTTTCTTTTTAGGAATTTGCTGACCTTGCTTTATTAATTTTGCAATCCGTTTCGTGACCACCAGTCACGAGTTTCGTCTAATATTATTCCTAGAATTTTCTCATTCCTGATGAAACTTCACATACAGCAAGGCGTTCGAT
Organism: Zygogramma bicolorata; assembly: GCA_032362365.1. Taxonomy (NCBI): domain Eukaryota; kingdom Metazoa; phylum Arthropoda; class Insecta; order Coleoptera; family Chrysomelidae; genus Zygogramma; species Zygogramma bicolorata. The sequence continues at coordinate 35,978 of JAVJAQ010004960.1, read as the reverse complement.
TCCATCATGCGTTCGAAGTTTAATTTCCCATATGAGGTTATTTTTGTATTAGATACATTGTATATACATGCCCTAATGATGTTGTGTCTGGAATTTAATTGAATTACATCTATCAGTCAATGTCTGGAATAATTAATACACTGGTCATATTTCCATCAAACTGTTTTTGCAATGTTGATATATCAACGTTTTGGGGTTATGATGTAATTGGCAAATATGTTAGGCGATAATCAAATGTGATTTTCGATTCGAATGAAAAGGTCGGAATGAGTGGAGGTCAGGGCCGTCACTTGAAATAGGGCTTAGAAAAACTCAAAAAGTTTTTTCCGACTGTATATTATCAAATCAACAAACAAAATAAAGTTGTTCAATGCTACACGTATTATACACATATCTTGTCTGTTTGACTGTCTATTGGAGTCTCTCAAGGGCCAGTTATGAGGTTTTCCTTTCCTGTATTCGAATGATTAAGATGAGCTTGCAACTCAAACCTCTTAGTCATGTATGTAGATGATACCTCACTTCTCATTTCGAACAAATATAATGAGTTGATATTCGATAAATGTAACGAGACATTCTCAATGATATGTGACTGAATTCGTGACAACCGATTGAAAACAAACGTGGAAAAATAGTATATCATACACCGAGGCGGAAACCTACAATTCGTCGAGGGATAAAAAGGGACTTTGATCCAGTGGTGCATACACTATTTTATGCACTTCAGTAACACTGAATAGAAAAGGAATACGTTTCTCAAAAAATAATTCAGTAGCACTCAGATCACAATGAGGATTTTTATGTACAGCATGCGTCGCTAAATGATTTCCAGCGCTGTTACGGAACGTTATGTCACAAATTTCTCATATTAGAAAAAAAATGATTCTATGACTGTAACTGCAATCATCTGTTCTTTTCAACGACATGTTACTGCGGCGACAGAAAATAATTGGACGCTTTTTCGAAACATGTGTCGATTGAAAGCGAAATTTTGATCCCTAAGAATTAAAATAAAGGGATCGAAAGTGCTACTTTGATTCCTGGAATTAGAAATTGAAAGTGTCCCCTCATGAGAAGCTTTTAGGCCCTCTCATCGACAAGTGCCTCATCTGGAATATTCTTTTCCAAGCACTGCATGGTCACAAAAATTAATCGATATTCATATCAGTTCAAATATCTGACTCGTTTTGAGTGATGACTCACTTTCGAAACTGTACTCTATCGAGATATATTGTAAAGAATGATACTCTCCAAGATTCAGCGCACTGAAACACAATTACGCCAGTTTCTTACCTGGACCGCAATGAGGACAAAATATTCTGGCAATAATACCGTTGCAGATTCCAGCAAGCCACATAGGTACACTGAGATATGGGGTTTCATTCTGAGGATCATCTACTTTATTAGCAGAAGTTTTCATTGTTGCATATCAAACGGAATATTTTTATCATATTAAGAAGGACCTCTTGTATGAATCACCTCGGAAATTTCACCAATGCCATCTCCACCAATTCTTAAGTTCCAGGTGAAAGCAGGGTCCAAACAGAGCCGCTCTTCATGAGAGGAGGTATTTTTCAGGGAGATTCCCTTAGCCTCTTTCTTTTCTGCATCTCACTAATGCCATTGTCCGTTGCGCTCAGGAAAACTCGGGAATATAACTGCAGCATCCTTGGAAACGGGAGGCATAAGGTCACCGATCTTTTTTATATTGATGACCTCAAGCTCTATACCTCTGGAGAAATGGATCCTTTAGCAATCCCTCAGGGTGGTGAAGGAGTTCACGCATGCTGTTGGTATGGAATTTGGGATTGACAAATGTGCACTGGTTCATCTCAAAAGAGGACGATGCGAGGATTTCGCTGAGGATGCCCAACTCGCACACGGAAGCATTCTACGTCATTTGAATGCCGAAGAAGAGACATACTCCTATTTGGGTGTGGAACAACGACACACCCAAGAGGTAGATTGGGTGAAAATGCTCTCCGTGGCAAGAATAGGCAGAAAATATGGCAGATCTCGTCCTCACAACTGTCGGGCAAGAACAAAGTTTTTGCCACCAACATGCTTGCCATTCCGATTCTACTCTACTCCTTCGGAGTAGTCGGATGGACTCAGGAAGGGTAGCGGCAACTTGACGTAAAGAGTCGTAAAATGATGCAAATGCACAGAAGCATGCATCCCGAATGGTCCGTTCCACGGTTATATCTCCTTCGATAACAAGGGGGTTATGGAATTTCGAGTTTGGAGTGTCTTCACAACAGAATGGCATTGAATGGAGCCTGTAGAGTTATCAGGAGTTAGAATCTCCGGTCCGAGACTATGAACATGCAGGAATCGGAGCCTTTTTATTCAATGCAGCAAGGCGCGCTGCTGATGAACTTGGTATAGTTTTCAACACCGCGCGGGTAAACCAACTGTCTGTCACCGAGTTGGAGCCCGCACGGAGAATGCTAAAATGCTGCAGCTGCATACAGACAAGCCTATGCATGGAGTATTCTTTAAGAACATCGAGGACCATGGCTTGTCTGTTAAGCTGACATTTGCCTTCCTCAGGTCAGGTGAGCTGAAGTCGGAAACTGAAGGGTTCATCATGGCATGCTAAGACGATGTCTTCAACACCTTTATCTACCGAAGCCGCGTGATGGGTATAGAGGTCCCTGATACTAGATGCAGGGCCTGCCGACAGGCGCCCGAGACTTTGATGCATTTACTGTCATCTTGAAATCTTGAAATGAAATAGACAGGACACCGGTATTGTCAGGGAATTATTTGGAACTTTTCATTCCCTACTCAGACAAATACAAGCCAATAAGCCTGATAAAGTCCTTTTCGACCACTGAAGTAAGACAATATTCATTATTGAGTTTTCGGCCCCTGCCGGAACAAACATCGTCCGAAAAGAGGAGGATTTACTTCACGAACTCCGCAGGCTCCAACCGGACTATTCCGTAAAATTAGTGGTTCTGATTATAGGTGTTCTCGGTGGTTCGAGACCAATGCTACTCTCGGAGCTCAAGGCCATACCGGCATTCCGTAATGCGTCAGAGCTCTTGGCCGGCCGCATGCAGAAGGCCGTTATTCTTTGCGTTATTCGTTGCGTCTGCTCAGGAATCATGATTCCCGGAGCCAGTGATCACTTACCTCACGGTGCGAGGAGTGGTCATTGGTTAATGATACTAGCGGGTTCGCCCACTGGGTCGGAGCAGTGGGGAGTATGGACCCGACCAGATTTGTTTAGTTGAATATATTAATAATAATAATAAATTATTTTGTTTTCTCGATTTAATTTAACTTATACATTATACAAATAATTAACATTCTTGTGTTTCCAAGAAAACAAAAGTCGAATCAACAAACATGTATTCGACCTTAATTGCAAGACTTTATCATATTTTAGTACAATAACATGCCTGAAGAAGATATAGAGTAATGAAGCACGTTTAGTGGTTTCGTGTAGATCCCAAAACATGCGTTTGTTAAGTTCAACAGTGGAATTTTTTTTTTAAATTTTCATCTAAGTAATGTTGGCTTTATTCGAAATGAATTTCCTTTTCCCTACAAAATATGAAGTCTTCACTGTAGGAACACTCTGAATATTCTGTTCAGCATTACAATTGCAGATGTGGATGAATCTGATGACATGTAGACTAAATCTGATTCAATTAGTCCATTCTACTCCAAATGAGAAAATAGATCTCTCAGAAATAGCTAGGTAGACCATTAAAACAAAAGTTTTGAGATGCTACAAATTCAGTTGACAGTTGTCAAATAATATGCTGGAACTTTCATACTTTCGAATCGGTCGCTTCTTCGAAAAGTTTGGTAATTTGAATAAGTGCCTTTCAGAAATACCATCGAACGTTAAAGTCGTGATAAGAAAGTAGATGCCCGACAGCAAATCGTTTTCACGAAGCGAGATACCGCAGGCAGACCTCACACCGATATTGATGAAAATAGTAAAATTTATTTCAATTCTTATGAACTCATGATGAACAACAACTCTCAAAATGTTCAGGAAATGGAGGAGGTTGAGAGTTGAGACGTTTTTTGTATTGTTATCATCATTGTTGAATGTTGATTATATGTAACCCAATCATTTTCTCTTTTATAGTTCTATCCTTGAATTTTCTGTTCCTTCGTCATATGAACAAGAAAATTGCTGAACAAGGTCTACAAGAATTTAGTCGTTAATTTCCATTTTGAAAAGAATGTTTTTGTACCAGAATGAAATATACTTTGTTTCATTATCGTGTCAAGGTCACTGAATGGATCATTCCATCGTTGTCTGCGTAGTAGTTGCGCACAAGAGAAAAATCTCGTTCAAACAACGTAGAAAGATAAAAGTTGACCATCTTATTGTTATTGCAGCATAAACATTATCATTGAAACATAAGGACTTCAACCAATACTTCATATTTGTTACGAGATAATTGTTATTTGATATTCGTTATTTTGGCCTGCATAAATTTATACTTAGTGATGAGGTGAGACAACTGGAAGAGAATCCTCATTGTCTTCGTCTCAATGTCTGCACTCAAACTTCAAGTCACACATGCTGCAGTTGTCATGCTGAACGAAAAATTTAAAATTTTACAATTTTACTAGATATTTCTATTATGAGAGGCGAACAAGTTATTTTTTTTTAAACTTATATTGCGTAAATCTTTCAGTGTATTCATGACTCCTGACACTTATGGTAATATTCCTACAAGTGTAGGATGAACTTTCGTCAAGTCGAAAATAGGTTGAATTCAAAAAACTTAGGTGATACAATTCACCTTGTATTGAAAGTTGATCAAGATTGCTTGATGTCTGTTTTCTTATGGTCGTATAAGGAAAGTCAGTTGGATATGCTCTCAAAATTCATAAAGTGATACCGAAATCATATTGTTATTAATCTTCAAAAATACACCTACCTGTCTAGTCCAGGTTATGAATATTCAACAAGTCATAAGAATCCACTGCAATTTTTACACATATTAACGAATACATTGGATGAAGTCACGAGATCAAATTTAACAGGATAAGTGTTACTAATCCCATCGTTTACAGAAAAACTTCTGGAAGCGTCCGCCATTAATTATAATAAGAGATCGTGGAAGTAGCAAAAAGCATATCACAGGTGAACAGAAGTAGGTGTCTGCGGCCAATAATAGTGTTGAGGATTTTTATTTCCAATGTGTATAACGCTCAAGCTGCAAATCGAGTCTACTGTTTTTTTTTAACAATCCTAGTGGCTTATTTTGATATATGAAAAAATAAGGTATTCACTATTCTCAGTACTATCTAGAACTCATATTTTTCGATAAGTATATCAAACTATTGCATTTCGGGCCACGGAAAATGCAAATCAAATGGATCATGAAAATTCCTGGATATTCATCAAAAATGTTGTTTCCCTTATGAAGGAGCCTGCTTTGCTGTCACTGTATATCGAATAATGAAAGAACAAACATGAAAGTTCTTTCAACCGCTAGCCTCACTCGTCGCCTATCTGCTCTGTGAAATTTCATTTTCACGTTGGTTTCTAAACCACAAGAGATTCAGCGATAATCGATAATTCTGTCTACAGCAGAGAATAATACTGAGGCGATCGTAAATTCGATGACTTCGTCGGAGAAAGGATTTTGAAGAATCAAGTCTTGATGAGAGTACCCAGGGAAAATTGAAAAAACTGTTTACATCTATCAGTTCTTGATGAACACAAACACTTTTTAACAAATCAAGAATAGAAATTTTATTCATTCATTATTTTGTGATGGATCAATATTTGTTCTGTAGTTTTCTAGGTTTGTAACCCACCATAATCTGAAAAAATAAGAATCAATATTTGAATCTATACAAGTGTAGAAGGGCAGATTTTCAATCTAAAGTTGCTGCGTCTATCGAAAAACAGTTCTTTCTGGATAGAACAAGTCCAATTAGTCAGGAGCAGAGTTAGTTATTCGGAAGTTTGTATCCAGAGCAGAGTTATTCAGAGCTAAGTGGAGGGCGTTCAGTAGAGCTAAGTGGAGAGAGCTTTTATTTGTTATTTCTAAGTGCGAAGGTGAAGAATTTGTATAACAGAGAGTTTGTATTAGAGATAGTTTATCAGAGTGTTCAGTATAGAGCGTCGAAAAGTTAGCGGAGCAGTTTAAGTGGTTGTATTGTGTTGTATTGTGAAAAGATTTGTAATAAAAGAAGTTTACTGTTGTTTGGTGTTTTAATCAACGAACCCAGTGGATAAATCGTAACAGTAGTGTCAGAATTGAGATTTTACAAAAAAACATCGTAACAGTATTTAACTACCTATAACTGAGATAATGTGTGAAATCGTGCCAGGGTGAGTTTGATTTGTTTAACGACTTTGCTGTGTACACGCCACACGGTAAAAGGGATCCAAGCAGCAGAATGACATTTCAAATGAAAGAATAGCCTGAAAGACAAATGATCGACATATGCGGAAAGAGACATTTTTCGCACGAGTGGGAGAATCCCAAGAGTGGAAAAATCACTTTCGCACAAGTAATTTTTCCTACCCCACCTATTTTACTGAACAATACAAGTATCAGATTGTGTATATGTAATATACGCTAAAAAATGAATTCAGCTCAACAGCAACCTGACAGCTGACAGTCCCTAGAAGGGTACTTACAATTGACTATTGATGGATATAGATTTAACGGCATCGGCCAGAATCGTTGCTTTCATGTGATGATTTTTGTAATAAATAACCTATTTTTCATAATATAACTGTTGAATGGACATTATTGTTGTGTGAACTGTGAATATACGATTAGTATATTGCGTTGCCTGACTAAAATCAAGTTTTTTTGGGCCTGTCTATGTTTGAATATTGTTTCAATCAAAAGTGCACATAAATTTGTAATAACTTTGTGAAATGATGAAATAACGATGATTAACGTTTATTTGAAAATTTGACAATAAGTAAGTACTTATAATACAACACTTCTTATTCTTTTCTTCATTTTTATGAATAATTATTTACCTATCCATCCAGTTTTTATATAAATAATAACAATAGGGAGAAGAAGTTAATAATTGCATTTGAATTTGCAAATTTGACGGCTTATTGATCAAGGTCACTTTCCATGGGAGTAGGTTCTATGTGGTCGTACCTTCGAACCTGGAAGAGGGTTGGATATATGCACACTTTACAAAATTATGTTTAAAACTTATTGTTTAACGAACTTGGTGAAACACATCGAATGGAAACAATAAAACATTTTCAAGCAGTACGTTTTTCAATTTGCAATATGTATGAATTGCTGAATACTTCCGTCATTGTAATAGAAATATTGATGTTTACCCGTGTTATCATCCCTCTGCCGAACACTTGAAAGATTTCAAGTTTAAATTTCCTTGTTATGGAGATTTCTTTCAATTTCTTCTGTTGAAAATCCCCGGATCCACAAGATATTTCTGTCTGTGAATGTTGAATAATAATGGAAAATACTGGGCTTACTCCGAAGAGTATGAAAAGAGAAGATTAAAAAAGTGTCATGCAATCAGTGATTGAGTTGGCTGAAGTACTTGAATTGAAAGTGGCATTTTTGCTCTTTTATATGAGTGATCACTTCCAAAAGTGAAAAGCTCTCTTCCCGCATTTTGGCCTTCGTTTCAGCTGTTGTGAAAAAGAATTTTCCGCTTGCTCAGTAAATGATAGTGAATTTCTGTTGTTTGACTATTGATTTTTTGTTAAAATAGTAAATAATATTGATTTTGATAAAATCATATTAACTAATGTGTAAAAATATCGATTCGATTCATACGATATTTCAAATAAACCATCGGTTACCCACTTGAGTGGGCTAAAGAATACCAAGCACTTTATAGAGTCTGGGCACTTAAATGAAATTCATTCTGAGCTAGAACCCAAGTGGAACTCACGTTTTTATTTGAATAACGGTGGTTGAATAAGTGAAGGAATATGCTGAAAGCATATAGTGCCATCCACCTAGCTCTATCAAAAACAATTCAAACAAAATCAGGAAAAGTTGCTTGATGTTTGTTGATATAACTGTTTCATCGATAATGAATTCAGACCCCGTTTTTCTCCTACCATCTATCGATGGCTAGCATGATTAGCAAATTCAGACTGTTGAATTTTTCGACAATGGGTCAATTTTATATTTTCCGTCAGAAGTGCAAGGAATAACTTCTTGTTAACCCTCAGAAATACAATGGACAGTTCGCTACTACTTTCGCAGACAAACCTGAAATAGGCATCTGAGAAATGAAGAGAAATAAGTCATAAAATTGTCCTTGTTCTAATTCATATGAATGTCAGAACACACAATTTGTCCCCTATTCTCTACTCCTTCCTTTTATAGTATCGAAACAGAAAGTATTCCTCATATTATCACGAACAGGCTTATGTTCAATAATCGTATTCGCTGGGTGCTGAGAAAATGTTTTACGAAGATATACAACGCTTAAGAATTCCGCTCGTTCCTTCAAAATTCTTGAGTTGCCGATTTAGGTGAGCGTGAAAATATAAGGCAACTCATAACATCTTAATTACAATGTTTACGTTCGTGATTACAAAATCGTTTTGGGCATTAACTTCGATGAAAGGTCCATTAAATCGAAAGCCACCAGCATAATAACTCAATTTCGAAACTTTTCAGAACAGCTGGCTGACTTTCGTAAAATCGAGAAATGGTTCTCAGAACGTCTTCCAGGGGTTAGTGCTCTGTACACACTGCGAAAATGTTTCATCGGGATTGCATGAAAATACATCAAAAAAGCAAATCATGGAGATCTCCCAATCGAATCGAGGATTCCCGAATGAGTTTTGTATCTACGTGATTTTAGTTTGAGTACGAATATGGTTAGACGTTTTGCAGTTTTCTATGAATATTTCGATATAAAATAGAGAAGATAGAGTCAATAATGGCAGTCGAACAACGAAAGTGCGTTATCGCACTCAATGATAATATTATACGAATTTTTTCAACTCTTCACATTACGAGATGAAAGCAATGGAAAAGGTATCATGCCACCTCTCGGAATTCAACAGAGCAAACGTTTTTATCGATCCTGCAGACCTGACCTGACAATTGATATCATAGTTAAACTTATATTGAGAATTTTTTAGGTATTATCTCCCCTGGAAATAAAAAAGGTTTGAGTTCATATAATATCTGGTTTTGGGAAAATTGGTATATTTGCCTCGATACGTATATAATTGGCCCTAAAACAGATATTATAGAAATTTAAACCTTTTTCATTTCCAGGTAAAAACCAAAAAAAGAATTTATTTCAATACATTCATATCTTCTCAAGAAACTTCCAAAATATATTCATATCGAGCACCATAGCACTCAAAGTTATCACACCTGATACCAATATTGGTGAATCCTCCTGTCATTTAATAATAATAATAATCGACTCTATTATTTCCAGTACTATACAATATTGACATACATTTTTGTAACTATAGATACTACACAACTGAAAATAAAAGGCGAATAACTCAAGCAATAGGTGAAACCTACTACTAAGTTGTTGACTCAATGGTCAACGATATTGTGGGATGAAAAAAATAAGTCCATCCTCAATCTCTGCTTCAAAAAAGACAGCAACTAACTCTTGCGTACTAGTGCTATTGCCTCAACTACTCTTGCTGAAATCATGACAGATACAGTGGATGTACAGAAGCAGTACTTCTTCTCCTACTATATACAGATTTATATGAAACGTAAGGTCTAATTTTCATCAATTTCATTCTCGAAGAACAGCCTGTGAATCGAGGTACAGGCGATACGAATTAACATTCACTTTGAATTTTTGAAGTTTGTTAGCCTCAGGAAATACCTCTTTCGGTAAGGAGTTCCAAAAATCTGCTGTTCTATTGAAAAAGGATCCCTGGGCAAGAGAGGCAACAAAGGGGTGGAAATTATGTACACGTCGAGTGATCCGTGTTGATACTATCAAAGCTGGAACGATTGACAACAATTCAGAGGAGCACCAACCGTGAAAATATCTATAATAAATCAATAGAATCAAGAAGGTTCGATGAATGTTTTGGTGCCGAACTTCATACATGAGAACTATATTCCAAAACTAGGGTTTTGTCGCCAACGATTATGCCGCTTGTTTGGATGTGACAGTCTTAGAGCAGTTTTTATCGAACCGTGGTTTCTCAGTCTATGGTCTCTTTATACTACTTGGAATGAATGTTTCCATTCACTACAATTCATTCAAGTTATTGGATGGCCTTTCAAAACCGAATAAATTTGATATATATCCCCATTCGCCGATGGCCTCGCAAAAATGGAATTACTGGCTGAAAACACTTGAAAATTTTGTAGCATTTTTTGAAGTTCTTGACGACGCTAGTAGTCCACTGATGCAGAAAAAAGCCACATGTCGTGGCCGTAGAAGTTTTCAAAGCCGTATGCCCTGGCCGTGTAAGTTTTCAGAGCTACATACTCAAAAAGTGTGAGCTTAATCACTGCTAGACATAAGTTAACTCCTCGAAAATCAATCATCAATCGATCATCATAACCAGGAATGGCATCTATCGAGTGAAAATTGTGAATTTGCAGCCGTGTATGCTGAAGCCCAAAGAAAAACATACGTACGTGGTACATTGCATCGGATCCGTTTGCGACTTCAACAATTCAATACACTAAATATTTGACGAAGCTGCGGAAAACACTCGTTCATTGGAATCCGTTGAGAATCAATCAGTATCTTATTGGTTGTCTGAGATCAACCTCAATGCAACTACTGTACCTCAATATGGTAACCTTTCGGACGAATTTAGCAGCTGTACGCCTTATTTACCAAAATTGCTATTTTTGTATTTTCTACAGGCACAAATCTCGACAACAGTGTTCCGCTATTCATACCAAATGCAGCAATTGTCATGAAAATGGGCACTGGGCTAGAGTATGCAAATTCAAATAGAACTCCATCTCTAAGTCGGCGGTACTCATTGCGGTATCTTCAATATCCAGGTGAATCGTGTACCTACTTATGAAGAATCATTAGATGAATCTGATGAAGAATAATTTAATTTTCCAAATGTAAAACCACAAATATTCGAAAGTTCACCCAAAAATACAGTTATCCGAATTCAAAAAAGATGTTTTCACTTTATGCCTGTTTCATTGTAGGACATTGTTGTATCTGGGCGAAAAACACACGAACCTAGTTCGTGCTATTTTTGTCCTACCGCAACTAATAAAAAACGCTGTTGTGGCATTGAAAATTTCTGAGCGTAGGACCGGAATACCATACTACATAATTTGTAGGACAATGCGGATGTAAAACAAAATCAATATTACCTAAGCAACAGAGAAAAAGGTGGTTGGTAATCAATTTTCATGACGTCGTTTTCAATACATGTTGAAAGAAGGGGACCCTGAGATGCATTTTGAAGGACAAATATTTTTTCGCATAATTCAAATAATTATCTTTGGATTTATCGAATAAAAATTCAGTAAGTAATGAAGTTTTGAAAATCGTCAAATCAACATATTTTATTACTGCTACCCCTGTTAGCCACCACAATCGAAATTTTTTTCATAGAAGAATTTAGACATCTCCTCAAAAAGAACCTATAATGATAGATAGATAGATGGATAGATCGATAGTTCATTGATCTTTTAGGCGTACAATCATCATTCATCTAGAAAGCACAAATAAGATTCGTCAATTTCGTCACTTGGTATAAAAAAACGGTATGTTGAGAAACAATACAGGTAATAAAATTCATGTTATTAAACACAATAAGAAAACAATGACAGTGTCCAATTAAAATTTGATTAAAAGAATTATAACACAGAAAAGGAAACATTTCCAGAAGAGTAGGAAATTTGCGACAATAAAAGGTGTACGTGATCTAAATGCAGAACTGGTCTCTCATACCTCAGGTAACAGGGCAGGCGCATGATCCATATATTCCTTTATAGGATAAAAAACATTAGCAGTTAAATAACATTCCATGGTTTTTTTGAATTTGTGTGAATTGAGCTCTTTGACCCAGGAAGGTAGCAAGTTATAAAGATTAACATCGACCGTGGATCCTAGACTATAAGTTGTAAGTTTGAAACAAGACATTATCACAATCTCATCCTGCTTCCACGTGTGTATGCCACATAAGTGCTTATTCTATGAATGCTCTATATTGGCTCTTTATTTTCCTGGACACGTTCTATCAACATCTTATAAAAACACACAAGATGGGATTTTCTTCTCTCAAATTACCCACACGAGGCTGTTTACACACTCACTGCGAAAATGTTTACGCACAAACGTCAACCTCAATTTCGTTGATATCAAGCTCTGATACGTAAATATCATCTTTCAGTTCGTTGTACACTATATATCTACGCCATGGGATATCTTCGCGTGGTCGAACCAGGATCATATTCATTCAATTCAATCAGGACATATTTGTCTCTATCGGTGCATTATTCACTTAGACAGAACAGTGGTTGAACCGTTAGGGATTGTAAATTCTCGGAAGTAATTTCTCATGTCTGTGGGCGCCTAGTTGGGATTTCCAAGAAATTGAAAGAAAGGAAGTCCCTTTCTCAGGGAATAGTATAAGTTTGAGTTTGGTCAATTTGAATTCCTTGCTTATCTTCATTCAGGCGACCAACTTATTATAATGAAGTAAAACCATTTCTATTATTTAAATCATATCACACTGAATTTGTAAATCCTTCTCAGTGATTGGATTGAAACTAAAAGAATTAATATCGAACCCAGTTGAATTTGCCTATCTTCAACATTTTCATTAATCAGAAACGTATTTGTTCCTTATTAATGTTTTTCTTTCACCTGTAATCAATATGAAGGGACAATTATTTGTTTCCAATCCAAACAGATCTTGCTTTGCGATATTCGAAAAAAAAATGAGTTTCACCTAATTTGATCGTCATTTACTGAAGAATTCGTTACAAACAAATGAATTTTCACATCATATTTTTTCATTTCACTCGATATAACAAAAACTATTATAAGGTAGGAAAATAATATAATTTTCAATGAATTTTGTCATTAAAGTAATCATATATATTTATTATTTATTATATATAATAAAACTCACAATTTTTTTTCACATTGAGGAAAAAAGAAAATGAGAAAAATGGTGGAGAGAAGAAATTTATTCGTTGACAAAATCATATGGAATGAACAATATAGAAAATTAGGTACAGCTGAATTTTCTTAATATTCAAGAGCAGGATCATTAATGATGTTTGAAAGAATGTGCCCACTATATTAATCACAACTGGTAGAAAAATTTTCTCGATTAACAAATATACAAATTCAAGCAATAAAAATTTTTCAAGGGACGATTTTTTTTAAATCAATATTTGTTTTGACGATTGAGATCCATTCATTTATATTCAACTGAACGCATAAGAAGGCGATTCCAGTCAACTGAATCTTTATTATTTCATACCCACAAAAGGTAGGATTTGAATTCCACCCATCACAGAGAACAAAATACTTGGTTACCTGGGACAACCTCGTAGGAATGTCACAATTCTGATCTGTGTACCTGATTATAAAAATTTTTCAAGAAAACATTTTCGAAAACCAATGATATTAGCGAATTATCTTCATGTTTGAATTGTCACAAGTGATGTATTTTTTTTTTGTGGAATCGAAAGACGTACATACCCTTCACGCCAATAACTAACCGGAGTTGAATACCTACTCCAAATGGTCTAGTTGGTTAACCCATTAGTGCATAACGTTCGTTTTATCGGGAGTTCGTTTTTTCGCTGGTATCACTAAAATCAACTGCACGAATAAGATGTTTTTGTCATTAATATATCATTAAGGATTAGGCAGAGTACACAAATGTGTTGAATGTGTGCTCAAGTCTTTTAAATACCTGTATAATAATTTTTGAATAGTTGTGGATCCCAGATTATACAGTAAAAAGCGTAGTGGGTAAGTAAATATAGTATTATTCTGTTTCTTTCCAACATTTCTTCACAAAATTTCAGGAGGGTTTACTTTAACGATCAAGTTATCGCTCTCCGATACCGGCGACATATCAATTTATGTTTTTCATAAAAAAATATTCATTTTCATTTCGTGTTCGTTTTATCGAACGTTATGCGTCATGTTTCCTATATTATTCTTATATGCTTACGATAATTTGTGTTGTTTTAGACTGTTACTTTCTGAACTCATCGACTACTTGGAAGAAGATAATGTTCAAAGTGGGAATATTCACATTACTCCGCCTGAAGATGCTTGGGACACCGACATTGATTGTGACCTATCTGATGATGATCATGCTGGAAATATTTGTCACTCAGGCCCTGCTATGTTGAGAGCAGAATGCGAATATGTTGCAGTGCAACTTGAAGACTCTGAAATACCTGTTCCAGAAGATGATAATTTACCTCGTGCTACTTTATTCCCAAATGCAGCTGCACACCTGCTGTCAGAAAGTGGTAGACCTTCATCAAAAAAACAAAAAATAGACACCTGGACCACTACCGAATCTTCTTTTTCTCTACAAAAAACTATACCAAGCGAAATCCACTTGATAAAGTCTATAAAAAAAGAACTCCATTGGAATTTATTCATCTATTTTTTTATGGAGAAGTTTCGACCATCATAGAAGAACAAAGTAATTAATTCAAAAATTACAATCTGCAGCTTCCAACTACGAAAATTGTGAAATGATCACCACTTCGAAGTGCTGTAGAGACAGCAGATCAAAAATTATAGTGCCCCAACCAAAAATATTTGATAGGTATAATAAAGGCATCAATAAAATGAATGGACTGATTGCTGCGTATAGGACTAGGATGAGGCAGCGGAGGTGGTCGTGTCCCATATTTTTCTATATATCGGATACATCAGTTGTTAACGCTTGGCTACTCTTCGTCCATCCTTCTCATGACGTATCAAAGGGTTTGCTGAAATTCAGAAGATATTTGGCTTTGAATCTCTTGAAAAGTTATGGGCAGAAATCTAATAAAGGAAAACACACGCCAGCACCGGTTCATGATGTCAGATACGACAAGGTCGACCACCTGCCAGAATCCAAAATTTTATTTCTTGGTGTATCACACACCACAACAATAAATTGTTAAGAAATATGTCTGCCTGCATAACGTTCAAAATAACGAACATACTGTATTTCTGATATAAACAAAAAAATAAAAACTTCACTAGAACGTGTTTATATTTCCTTTGATCGCCCTTTCAACGGAAAAATGTGTTGATAATCAATTTTCGTAACCTCATGCACTCTGAGTCGTTCCTCTTTATAGTCGTTGGTACGAGCCTCACCGAAGCCGAGATTTTTTTGTACTCTTTTTCAAAGATATACGATATACGAAATATTATAAATTTACATGTACTAAGTATTCATTTTTGGAGTTTTCCCGGACATTTGAGCACTTGCCTATGGCATTGTGCTCGAACTTCGCCCTCATGCGATATGGCCAACATATCCACTCTTGTTTCACAAATTACAATATAGCAGTGCTAAGCAGTAAAAGTATCACTTTCTACATGATCTTGAAAAAATACAACTAAATTTCCTTCGTTCTTTTCAGAAATGCAGCGACACCAGAGTTTCTGATAAAAGAGTGTTCTTTACCTTCGCAAGAACCTTGCCTCCATCCAGCAAAGTCTCTAAGAGTGTAGTTGCTCTACTGAGAGCTTTCAATTGGCATAAATTTGTGGTAGTCTCTGGTTCACATCCAGCATCAGGAAGGGAGGTGCAGGAAGCTATTGAGGTACGATAAAATTTCATATGACCAAGTATACAATTGAACGACCTAGGCCCTATAGGCCCAAGGGTCATTAGTATAATCTTGAACCATACATCGAATTCAAACCAAAAATGTGAAGATAACGCATACGTTCCCTCTCAGAAGTTTGGTTCAGACTCGATGTATTGTTTGGACCGAGATTATGATAATGCGCTTCGAAATTTCAGGTCAACTATTCCAACGCCACTAATGAGTCTTTGAGAAAACCATTGATTGCGAGTCAAAATTTGGGAGCACCCAAATATCAACTGTGGTGTCAATAAAATTGTAAACAGCATCATCTTGATTTTTTTATAATCTAGATTTTATGCGTGATACCCGACAGATTCTTTGAGTGCCAGAACGGGTTGCTCGAGGTAAAAAAAACAGTTGCAGACGTGATTAAATTTCGTGATTCCAGGAAGAAGCCAGCGGATGTCCTATACTTGAAATAGCAATGAAAGCAATTGTATGATTTGAATTTGCTGGGCAACACTAAGTTAGATGAAAGCATTCATATAAATAGAAATAATTCAACAGAATCTAGTTTTTGTTATACGATTATCATTAATATTGCACATGTTAGTGAGAACTGTGGTATTTTGTGTTCAATATGAATTTTCATCAAATATTGATCAGTTCAGTCAACAAAATTGAAATTACTTCTATTCTAGCTTCGAAGTCAATTCTTCAATTTCACAAGGCTTGGTGTTCGGGCCTATTGTCTTCGCAACTCCCCCATCTGATGTTAAGATACCCCATGTCAACAACTATGTTCTTCAAAATATTGATTTTTCTCCGATTGACAGCGAATATTAATTTTGCACACATATTAATTAGCAAATTGATAATTTCCCTGTCTAGACAGCAAAAGTAATATTTTTATGATTGATATATGTTTGGGCAGTCAGTACTTCTGAGTCGCTATCACTGTCCAAAATATTGTCAAACTATAATTACTATGAACTAAGATGCCTAGGAAACCATGGTGTATCTACTTATACCTGAATAATTTTGGGATAAGCTAGGCTAAAACCGATTGCTTGATTTCTGAGATCGCAAAAGCTTCAGATCGCTATTGTAGATGGCGATCAGTCATATACCATATGAAGCTTAATTTTCAGTAGAGAAGAATGTGCAACCGAATATTCTACCACTGTTAATTATTTGCCTACTGAGATTTTGACAGCCCTGACAGCCAATCAAATGCGTTTCAGAAAACGTGCATGTAACGTGGAAACCTACCGTTAACAACCTGTCAATACTGTCACTGTCACCTGCTACCTCTACAAGTTTTTAGTGTTTTTATATCAGTTTGTAAGACTAGACTTTGATTCCGAGAAAATTTACTTTGCCCATTCACCTGAGAATGTACGACAAAGTTCATTCTAGTGTATTGAAAGTGATAGACTGTCTTGGAATTGGGGATACACACATTAGTTATGCAACGGTTCAAAATACGTATCACATCGATATTTCCTTTATTTAAAGAAAACTTTGTTTTCAATATCTCATTGATAAGAGCTACAGATGTTTTCTCCTTGGTATAAGACTTTCGCTCAAGCTGAAACGAATAAAATTTGCTACAACGCTACATTCATGTTATTAATTTCGAGCGATTTGTTTTGTACTTACCTTAGGTACTGAATAAAGAAGAATATTTGGATCCCCATATTTTGACTGACCACACAAAATACGAAATCTTCTACATATCGTGAACATGTACTTGTAATAACTTCAAAACTTATTCTACTTATATAGACTTTTAAACACTGTTGAATGCGAAGAAATAATTTCAGATAGTTTTTATTGACAACATTAAACCTCAAAGTTACGTCAATCTGGCCAAACCGACATTCGACAGATTTTTTTAAATGTTCATATAACGCCCCCTATACAAAAAATAAAAACTTTCGTAATCGTCGATTCTTTTTCGCCAAGAAATTCTAAACGAAATTGAATCACTAGATACACCAGGGTTTCCTAGGCATCTAACTATGAACATATACATTTCGATAGAAACCAACCATTTCAACACTCGCGATTCCTGTCAAATTTTGTTTCAATTTATCGCTACAGGTGAAATAAAGAAATTGGAAAAATTGTGAAAATTTGCATTTACAATATCGTACATATATCATTAGAAACAGTCGGAGAAAAATTATATGTTCAACCCGGTAGCAAAGTGAATTGACTGCTATGAACTCTCAGCCGCGGCAGTCAATGTACTACTTTTACTGCCTAGTAAAACGGATAACTATTGTCTGAAATGTTTTTAGATTGCATTTAACACATCATCACTCAAGGCGATAATTCATCGTCGTTGATAATAACTATTTAATTTCAGGAACAATCCCAGATACATGGTCTGACTATCACAGATACAAAACTGTACTCCGATTATATACCAGAGTATATCGGGCAAATGGACCAAATTGTGGCTGATACATTCAGAACGACCAGAGGTAAATTTTCCATTCAGTATTCGTCCCTTCTGGGTGTTATAGTTTCAGTTATAATTACATCACTTTGTCTGGATGTGTCTATGAACTAAGAGGATATGAAGAAAGTGGGCTGAGCATATCGAACTTGATTTCTTGATTTTATTATTTTTCAGCAATTCACGAGTCACCTAAGAATATGAGTGTGGAAATTTCGCAAATATTTGATATCATTATCGTATTTATGTCATTGCATTCACCAAAGATGACGTTATAGATGAAGAAGATTGAGATGCTTCTGGGAAATACTATGGATAATGCAATAAAATCTTCAAAACCCCAAACCGAATCGAACTATATTCTTCTCTTTCCTCCTTCGAAGGAAAGAAATCAGAAAAATTAAGCTTACCATGAATGACCTTTACTAGACAACTTTAGTACCAAAATCACCACCATGGCGCTGCCAACTAAATTTGAAATCCCAATAGTCAGAGTTACCCTGAAAATAATTGTTCCATAATATAATAAAATTATGTCCATATATCATGGACATAATATGATGGATATATATTATGTATATGAATCAATTTATCGTTTGTATCGATGTGATACTTCTCCTGAAATTTGTGAATTAGATTATGATTCCCGACTTGATGTCCTATTCATTTGTTCCATACTCGAGTCATCATTTCATATTTTGGAACCGATTATTCTGACCCTAGCATTACTCTTATTTCATCATTCTTCCTTTTATGTTATATCCAATATTTATTTCGTTGATTTCAAATTTACCTTCACGCGAATACTTCCTAGAATTCCCGGTTCGCAATAAAGTTTTCGTCGTTTTCTTTTTGACTCGGAGCTTTTATACATGAAATATTTTCAAGAGAACAATTGATGCTGAAAATGTGACTTCAAAAGAGCCATGATTCATTTCACTTTGGAGTTTGAGAAAAATCGAAAATTTGGTGAAAGTGGAAATGAACCATATATTTTTAATTACAGATATTCACAACCAACAAATCTCTAGAAGAAAAATGAATATATCTGAATAATTGATCGCACACTTTTATAATTTTTGTTTAGAATAAACATGAAAGAAATTCAACAATATCAACTCTTTTTCAGAAAATCAAAAAACTATTTTGTTTCATTGATTTTGCAAATAACAGTAAACATCAAATTACTTGATACGGTATGGGATATTTGAAATATAATGTTGACCCTTGTGACGAAATATAAGGAAGTCAATTTGCGGTTTTCGAATGATTTTGTGTCAATACATTCACACCTGGTTTGTAGGTAGACTTTCACCACACAACAAAAATCACTATAGAGAACGGAATATGTCTATCTGATGCAAAAATCTCCCCATGAATCAATTTTACTGATTTTTGTTATGATACTAAAGTAGCAGCATTATATTTCATCAAATGGAACGATATTATTTCACAGACCAGTTACGCATCTGTAGACTTTTTTGTTTCTCTCTTGTCAAACCCAATGTACAGTCGACGTACATTTTTGAACCGACACTGCTGTGGATACATACAACAGTACAATTGACGCTGTTAATTTGGACAAAATCGTTTTAGCGTGATCTTTCTCTCTTTATCATTATATAAGAGTTCACCAAACTTGCGATTTGGTTCACATCCATGAGTGATTAATGCCCCTACACATAATTTCGCTATTGTTTATATATAGTCAATCATACGAAGTTATCATTTGTATGGACGGATACTACGGACAGATTTTTGAATAAGTGGGTTCGTTTACAAGTCATGTCTTTTCCTTGCTCAAATCGAACATTTTCTTGAATACTCATAGACATTGCCATAAGATGGCGGTCAATTCAGAAAAACAAGTTATTTTTTTGTCAGTGTCGTTGATCATTCATATTGGAAAGACTACTTGATGCATATACTTCAATTTCCTGTATAAACTTCTATGGTCAATACTATTCTGAAGCTTTATTATCTTTCAACCAACATTGTCACACATAAATCGGCACCACATTAATTTATTAGTCAAGATTGAACAAATCTGAAGTCAGAAATAAATCTTCGGTTTATATTCAACCACGACATTGTCTCTGACAAAATGGTTAAGGCTTTCGCGGCCGAGGTTATTAGTATAACTACGTCTCTTCGGGCTCGAAGGCCGTCGTTCTTTGGAATTTCTTCCGAACGTTTCTCTAGCGCGAGTGGCCAACTTGTTCAGAGGCTTACTCATTTCCGATGACTAAATGTGTCGATTTCTTGAGGCGTATTTATATTGATGCAGGTAGTCTGGAGTGTTAAATACTTCTGTCGGGTTCGGGGAATAATCATCATTATTAGTTTCCACACTACCTGCCGTGATTTGATTAGTTATTCTTGATTTCTTCAGAATGGGATTCCAAATTCTGTTTAGACTCAACGCTTCTTCTTTTCTGTTGAAATTGTCCGTATGTTTTTGGATCTCTATCGCCTCCCGTACCAGTCGGCTATAGTAATCCCGGTTGGGGGCAATCAGTTTAGCATTCTCAAACAGAATCCTGTGGTCATCCTCACTCAGTGCGTGTTCCGCCACCGCCGATTTGTCAGTTTGCCCTATCCTGCAGTTCCTTTCATGCTCTTTGAGCCTTGTTCCCATGGATGTTTTCGTGGTATCGATGTATACCTTCCCACAGGTGGACGGTATGTGATAAGCCCCTGCTGCTGACAGTGGGTCTCTTTGTCTTTAGCCGACCTGAGGCTTCGTTGGATCTTCTTGGTCGGCTTGAAAACCGTTTTTATGTTATATTTTTCCAAGAGTTTCCCAATTCTGTCAGTGACATGGCCCTGTTGATCTCAGATACACTGCATCCATTTGACCTCAAGGTCACTTGAAGATGTTCCAGTTCCTGCTCTAGATGCTCTGTTTCACATATTCTTCGAGCACGTTCAGTTAGGGTAGATATGACTCCTCTCATTTGGCTGAGATGGTGGTTCCTGCACGCACCTGCACGCACTATCAAACCACGATCTCAAAACAATTTGCCATTAAAAATGCGAAAAAAAAGGAGAAAATCCCAAAAATAAAAAATCTAATTTCAAAATGGAGATGACCTGGATAATATTGTAAACGATATGCCATCCAAACTCAATGAATAGTACACAAATACTGGGTAACTTATTGTTGATTTCGAATCGGGATTTACTTTCCTCAATGAACACGCCCTCAAGCATGTGTATATGTCTTGAATTCGTAGTGGGGGATGGATCTGCAGTATTTTAACCTTCCATCCTTCATAAGCGGCATTATATATCAAACTTCAGACCCATCTCTCTTATTCCGACTATAGGCAAAACGATAGAGAAGCTCGTAAAAATTCGCCTGATAAATTATCTTGAAGCAAACAAATCAATAAGCAATGAACAATTTGGATTCAGGAATAACAAGAATACGCCTGATTTCATGTTTAATTGTCTAGAAATGGCATACAACAATGTAGGCAAGAACGTGGCGGCAGTATTCTGCGATATGACTGAAGCATTTGATTGTGTCAATCACACATTATCACTGCAGAAACTCTCTCACTATGGTATCAGAGACCTGGCCCTGAAGTGGATAGAGTCATATTTAACAGGACGAAACCAAATGATTGAAACCGACCATATATCTGGACTACTAAGCGTTAATTGGGGAGTACCCCAAGGATTAGTTTTAGGTCCATATCTATTTCTCCTGTATATAAATGATCTTTCTCTCTCATATATATCTGGTGCTTTCACTTTATTTGGCTGACGACACTACCATTCTATGGCACTCCGAAGATGTGAATTTGCTTCGTGAAAATGTTACAAGAGACCTACAAAAAATCAAGTCGTGGTGCGATGCAAATTTTCTTTGTCTGAATTTCAATAAAACAAAATTACTCACATTCAAATGTCGTCTTCTTCCGGATATAGAATTAGGTGCTGACTCCTTACCATCAGACAGCAGAATAAAATTCTTGGGACTCAACATAGATACCAATTTGAAATTCTCAAATCATATTAGCCTGCTGAACAAAAAATTGTCATCCGGCTGTTTTACTGTTTTACTACAGCTAAAGAGTTAGGTAAGGTTAGGTTGTGTCAAGTAAATAGGTTGAGTTCCTGCAAACCTCTTTTCCGGAAACACGGAATACTGACACTAACCGCAATCTACATTTTAGAAACTACATGTCAAATCTACAAGAATAAATCTTCGTATGAAAATAACAATCGCACTGCACGAAATGCAGCGAATCTGTCATTGATCATCCCTCAATCCACACTGATCAGAGACTCGATAATTTGCGGTGGTGTCAAAATGAATAAGCTACCTGCAGACATTAAGAACATAGATTCTCTCAAAACTTCCAGGAAAAAGTTACATGAAAAACTGACATCTAAAGCCTATTATAATCTGACAGAATATTTTAATGACGAAAATATATGAAATTGACTGTGCTTATATGTAATGATATATGTGTACTTTTACCTAGATGTGATTGTTCAAGTGTATTGTTTTCATGTAATTGTGTGATTGTGTAATTGTATAGTTATCTGAATATAGTTATTTACATGCTTTCCTTTCACCAGTGTTTGTCATTAAGATTTTGTATCTTGGATAATAAACACATATTCTCTCTCTCTCTATAATTTGCTGCAGCAGTCTCAGTGATTGAAACATCAATCACCTTTGATAATTTTACTGCACTCCCTAAACTTCCTTCAATTTTCTCACCATGCATCCAAATCAACTCGAACTCGTTAGACCTCCATAAATCTGAGTAGTCGTCCGCTTCAATTGTTTTCGTTCCTAGATAATGTTCCTTCAAATTAGTTCCATCGCACCAGTTTTAATCATCCGAATGAATTGTCCGGACTGCATAATAAGTGACGCCGTCTTTTTTCAGTCTACGTGTTTGTCGGCGAGCACATAGCTTTAATAGATTTCATAAAATGCCTCCAGAGACGGAAGCTGTTGGACACAGGGGACTACGTCGTCATATCTGTCGACGACGAGATCTACGATCCCAACAGACGAATCAAATTAATACGGAGAGGTGAGTGCACCGACGTTGAGGGATGAATGTGATTTGTGTTTGTTGTAATGAAACATCTGTCTGGTCACATTCGCAGTGGGCGAGATGCACGAAAACACTGAAGGATTGAAACTTTTTGTAGAGATCAATTTAATCAATCAATCTTTATCGACCCCAAGAAACATGAATGTTTAAGGAGAAGGGATCTTAAAACTAAGTCACTATTACAATTCTTGCATTAAAAAGAAGATTCCGATCATGACTCAATCCGTGTTAGATGGAAAAAAAAGTGTTTCTGTATGAGATACTTTTTCAAGTTTTTTTTTGAAGCGTTTGTCAAAAAATCTTCAGTTAATTTCTTTGGTAGTTTGTTAAATATTAACACTCCATTGTATAAAATTGATTTTTTTCCGTAGTTTGTTTTGATTCTACTGATTGTACTCAGATTTTTGGACTGCCTAGTTTCATATTTATGAATCGTTTCAATTGTGTTGGAGGTTAGAGAAGAATGTTCAATTTTATTTTTCACGAAAGAACAAATTTTCAATTTATATAAAGGGGTAATATTCAAAAGCTCATTTTTCACATATTAATCAGAAGTGGGATATCGAAAAGGTAATTTGAATATGCATTTGATTGTTTTATTTTGCAGAGATTTTAGGGGACGTAGGATCGATGCGTTAGCATTTCCCCATACTGATATCAAGTATTGTAGTTTTGAATGAATGAAGAAGTAATATATTGATTTGAGATGTTTCAAACAAATATAGTTTCGAATTTTGAAGAAAATACCAATTATTGGTGAAATTTTTTCTCTTAAATATTCAATATGATTTTTCCAAGAGAGTTGTTCATCAATGTATAATCCTAAAAATGTTGTTACTCCCAAATATTCTATATTTTGCCCATTGAAAATAATGTTATTCTTACTATGATTTGGTTTTCTCTTCGCTCATAACATAAATGAGGATTTTCCAATATTTAAAGTTAACTCGTGACTATTCAACCATAACAAAATTTTCTTAAAACCGTCATTAATGTAACGAATAATTTCTCCTCTTTTTTTCTCGCAATAAATCAGTGTTGTGTCATCTGCAAATAATCGTATTTCCCCCTTCAAATTCCGCTCTGAAACCGAGTTTATATATGTAAGAAACAAAACAGGTCCCAGAATTGAACCTTGTGGGACACCACGTGTTACACTTCTAAGTGAACTCATTTTGTCTCCCATACAAACAAACTGTCGTCTATTGCTCAAGTAATTTTCAAACCATTGATAAATCAAACGTCTTATGCCTATATTGAATAATTTTTTCAACAGAATGTTATGATAGACTGTGTCAAAAGCCTTCGATAAATCCAGTGACAATAATCCACAATGAAAGTCTTGATCCAATTTCAATTGAATATTTGTTATCAAGTCAATTACAGCAGATTCTGTGTCACTGGAACTTCGGAAACCATATTGTCCACAGTATAAGAGTTCAATTCTTTGTCAATAATCGAAAAGTCTTTGGTTAATAATTTTCTCAAGAATTTTGGACATGGCGGATAATTTTCCATTTTTGAATACCGGTTCAACTTTAGCTATTTTCATTCTTTTGGGAGCGATGTCCATTTCAAAAGAAATATTAATCAATTCAGTTAACAAATGTGATGATTCTGGTTCAACTGTTTTTATAATTTTGATGCTTATGTTATCGGGGCCAGCCGATTTTCGACTGTCCAACTTTTTTATTGGTATTTTTCACCTCTTCACTAGTTGTAGGTTCTAAGAACATGGAATTCATTGATGATACATTTTCGTTATCATTCAAAGTGGTATGGGGGATATTAGATGATAATTGAAACGAAACGCGCATCGAGTTCAAATAATGATATAAGTGTGGTGTTAGGGTAATTGATCTCTACAAAAATTTTCAACTTCAACACCAAATGTTCCAATTTCATCGTTTATACTGAAGTGTTGACTTGAACCTGAGGAATCGATTTCTTGATTCTCAACAAACTCAACTAATGAACCACTTCGAGAGAGGAGATTGTCATTTTAATGTAATTTTATTGTTGTGGATGAATTCTTTTCTCGTATTTTTTCTGTTCCTAACCTACCAGAATCTGAAGAAATAATAATTAATATTGGAATCTATACAAGGGTAGATTTTCAATCTATCCCGATAAGTTGCAGGAGACGAAAGTTGAAGGAATCTGCTTTTATTATGCTGTCTGCGGATGCCTGTCATTTCGAACAGTTTGGTTGATAGAGATCCACCTGGTTACCACTCTTGAAGGGCATAATAATATGCCATATCTCAAATTTTTGAAATCATTCAAAAACGAAACGAATAACGAAACTAGAAGAGAATATTGTTGTTCTCGAAACGGAAGTGGATTTGTTTTCCGAATCGTCAATGATAAGTATTTTGATGAGTATCAGTTATTATATTTATTCATACGAAAATTTGAGATACACTTGAAGCCGATGACAAAGACTATTTTTTTAATTAACTTTAAACTTCGAAATCTGCCCTTCTACTCTTGTATATATTCCAATATTAATTCTCATTTTTCCAGATTGTGGGAGGTGAAGAACCCAAAAAAACAATACATAACAAAATATCATGAATCTACCAAAGCCACATTTCATTGAAATCGTCATCTACTATCGTTAGCTACTTCATTTAATACATAGGTTGAGCCAATAAAAACAAAACTAGGCCGATTTCTCATGGTTGGCCTTTCGAAATGAAAAATATCTAAATAAAATGTCATTTCATAATTCTAGGGAGAAATCTCTACAAGACATTCTCCTGAAAATCCTGAAATTTATATTTTCGCGAGAAAGAAATTGTCCCACAAGGTTGTAGTCACAAGATTTTGAGATTAACCTATGGTTTTCTCGAGTGTTGTTATATGGAAGATAATTCTAGGTACTCTGAAATCGTGTGGTGAAATACATCACCACACAGTGGCGGATCCAGGATCAGGTCAAGGGGGGGTCTATAACTCAAAATTTATATATATATATATATATATATATATATATACATATATATATATATATAATTATGAGCTACCGTATAGCAACAACTAGTCAAGATCCAAAAAAAAAGTGAAAGAGATTGACATCAGCAAAATTTGAAGGTGTAGCCAGGAGGTAAAGTAGGTTCTACTTTTTTTTTAAATCGAATCGAGTTGATTTAACCTAATCAACAGCATATTCTACTCATACATAGTATATTCAAATCGTTACCGGCATACACAATACTCATCACAAATGTAACAAGTCTAATTTTTCAAATACTGCGCCAAAAAGGATCCAATGGCAGCACTGTCAGAAATTTCTCGAACTTTTCCTCGATAAGCCTGACAAGTGTCAATTTATCCATACCCATATTGAACTCACCGAGGACGAAATTCTAGTAGAATTTTTCAAAAAACCTCGAAAATTTACTGATGTTCAAATGTAGCCTGCTCTTTAGTTTTCAATGGAATGTAATAATAATGATTAAAGTCCTTCAATTTTAAAGCAGACAAATTTATTCAATTTTATTTTTGTGTCTTGCTCATGTGACGTTTTTTCGTTCCTTAACAAAATTTGGAAATTAGGAGCCGATAAAAATTGAAAAAAAATCTCTTATTTTCCCAATGGGGGGTCCGGACCCGAAACCTCCCTTCGTGGATCCGCTACTGTCACCACACTAGTACAGAGAGTGGTAAATTACTTCAATACAACTTGGTACGGATAAAGACATTTTGACTTTCAAGGAATTTTCTATCCATTTGTCTGATTTTTATGCAGTTACAAAATGATATCGAAATCAGTTCATTGTTGTAGATTACCTGGATCCATTCTTGAGAGATGTTGGTAACGTTAGTGATGTCATGGGATTCAGATCAGTTCTGAAACTGACACCATCACATCCCAGAAATCCGAATTATAGGTGAGTTTTTTTAGAATCGATAGATTATCACGTCTGTAAAACGCTTTTTCTGCCTACCTTTGTCCAAAGTATACATTTCCTGGACTCATTGTAGGGAACAAAGTCGTACTCTTCCTCCTCAGGAAGAAAAGTAGAAGTGACGTCATGGTATATCATCAATGTAATAACTTATACTGCATTGACGACCCAAACTATATTCTATTATATAAGTATAAATTTTACCGTTTATTCATAGAACAATCTGTATTTTGGAAAATGTAGAAATCAGTCAATAAGGTGAGATATTTTCAAGGAGTGAAAATATTCAGAAAATAAAAGTTGAACAGAAAATATTATAATGGAGATACAGCAATACGCTACGATCATGATTCCGCAGAATTTGCCAGTAGCGGAACTAGTTGGTGTACCGCTTAGCGTTCATGATATAGAGCGGGCGCTGCGAAACATTCCGTTTGAAAAAACCGATGACCTCATTCTGATTGATGATTTGAGTTGAGGAAGACTTGATGAATAATAATTCGGAGGTTGCCGGATGGAATTATGGTCCAGTTTTTTTTTTCGGCCCTATAATAGGAGTTTTCGATTCAATCGCTGTAGTTGTGAAAAAAAATGTTGTATACAATGCAAAAATTATTGACCGCTATTTCTCGACTGGAATGTTTTTGCAAGATCCTTTCAAACCTGGAACTGGAAGTTGCCAGAATAGACCGTTGTCAGTTTTATTATAAATCTCCTTCCCAGCGTCACGTACCTTCTCTCGAGTTTTGCAGCGGGCCGCGCTTTTCTCAACAGTTTTTGTGACTTGTTATAGCTGAACTTCATCCATTATTATGACAGATACATTTTCCATAATTATAAAATAGCAGTGCTTCGAATTTTGTGATAACTTTTTTTAAAGTGAATAAATATCGCTAAAATTAAAAAATTGAAAAAAAGGCGAACGAAAAATCATGCTGAACTGGTGAATGAACCAAAAGGAACTATTCAAATGCAGCAGGTCGACGCAAAGACGAAATTTCAGACAAATTTGAGAAGTTGTTTGATCCGAATGCTGATGAAGAACACTTCTCGTGGTATAAAAGTTGCATGGCCAGCTATATCAGCGAGGAAAAACTTCGTCGTCACTACATAGAGCGCTGGAAGAGAGAGCTTCATCAACAACACAGGGCGCAGCTGGATCATCAACTGACCTGCAAATCAAAAAGAAGCAACAGCGATTCGTCGAGTGACTCATGATGTTCCATTTGTGGTATACGACGAAAACCAAAATAAAAAAAGTTTACTACAACTGTCGTTAGTCGTAGTAAACTCACATAGAGGAGTCCAACTAAGACCACGCCGCTGAAGATGGCTGCCGCAGATCTAGCCGAAAGCTCCGGAAGTAAAAATTCCACTACACGGCCCTCTAGCCCGAAAAACCAGAGATGTATTAACACCGGCCGTAAAAGCCTACATTCTTACTTTCTGTGTTGAGTTAGGTTTGACTTATTCTTTCTCATGATTGCACATTTTGGATCATAATCAGTTTTATTTTGTTCAATTATATTTGATTTCAATACATTTTCATATACTTATCATATATAATATATGAGAAAATAAAATTATATTGGTTATTGAAAATAATCGACAACTGTTATAGACGAATTATGATGCATCACCGCGATTTCTGAAATATTATGTAGGTGCTGGTTTTTCGATATGGTATAATATTCAATTCTCAAAAAAAATCGAAAAATATTTACTTGGAGTACTCGTATTTCGTTCGAAATTTCGTGACTAAAGCAACAAAATAATGAGATTTTTTCAACTCAGAAATTACTAGTTTTTTGGCTATAATTTCAGTTTTTCACGAGAAAAAATCGTTTCTCATAGCTTCCGCGCCAAAATTTCCATGTATTTTTTGATTGTAGGCCGTTTCTGTCGATTTCCAAAAAATATTAAAAAAATTGGCGATTTAAAGTATTCTACATTTTGCCGCAACAGGTTTCAATAAGAGTTAGTAATACAGACAATGAAAGTCCGAAACATTACCATTCAGCAAAGAAAATTGTCAACCACATTTAAGCATACTTTACATATACACGGACTACACTAGATGCATTCCATAATCTCAATATGAAGAGGCAAATTCCATCTGAAATCGAATGAGTTCGTTCCCGATCTGTCTCAAATATCCGAATACTTTGTTCTATTTCTTAATTTTCTATGCTTCGCCTCGTTCAAAAGTTGGAAGGAAAAAGTTTGTAGATGGTTTGACGGCTCAGAATTCCGGTGCAGGCCCATTAGGGGGTTTCACCTCTGAATGGAGGATAATGAGCAAGTGAGTTGAATCAACCTTCGTTCTGGCACTTAGAAAGTCAGCTCGGTAGTTTCGTGAGATATTTTTTCTGCTTCTTCAGTTTTTTTGAGTCGAAGGAAACGGAAGTGAATTTTTGTGTGCTTCCTATGCTCCAAATGATATTGACATTCACTAAAAACATTTTGTATCATTTTAACCGGGTCATTAAAATCCAGCGCAAAAAAGTGCGCTATTCTTGCAAATATATTGTTAAGCATAGTAAGCCAGCTAGATCAAATTTTGGTGACCTCCGACCTTGAAAAATTTACTGACGCCGATACAAGACTCGTGCTTGATTCAACTTTCGAAATGCTGGAAAAGAGTTTTACAACAGTATAAAGCTCATTATCTTCTATTTCTAGGCTGACCCTTTAGGGTCAGGCTGGAAAGACACTGGATGCAACATTTTGATGCGCAACGTTAGCAACGTTTGCAACATTTATTGCAGAAAGAAGCCTTTCTTTTAATTTTGAAGGAACCTGAGGCAAACATTGATAGTGACCAATTGACCAATTGAAGGTGTTGGTTGAAGCACGACCCTTAAGAGCTCGTCTTTATTTGGATACATTTTCACAATAGGATATAATTTGCCTTTCGACCCAGTAAACTGAAAACAGCACACTGCATTGAAATATTGTGGCTGTTCTGAGAAGTTGTATGGATAATGTATTGAATCAACGTTTCGTTGCTTTCTGCATCAATATGTTGCATCCGGCGCGTTTCCAACCTCACTACTGTGTTGTTTTTTGGCGGAGCCGCCATAGTCAATATTTTGGCGGATTTTATCAAACTGGACAATTTTGGCGGGGCGAGGGTTCATCTGATATGGTCCAGATCTAAAGTCGTTCGTTTTTATATTATTTAATAATAATAATAATAACGTTTATTGTGCAAAAACAATTTTTATACACAATGGGAAAAGGGTTAGCCGGAGGCTATCTTCCACCCGTCCCAAAATTAGGAGAAAGAAATAAGCATACAGTAAGACTATAACTAACGGTTACAATAGACACAGGAATAATATAAAAAAAACTATTATGGAGATATATAAAAGGTTACTAACATTTTTGAACATCTAAGAAATGAATTTTCAAAGTTTTTTTGAATTGATATATAGACAAATGAATATACGGTAATAAATAATTTAGATACTTTGGTCCAAAGTAAGAGAAACATCCCTCGAATTTGGTGGTAACATGATATGGAGTGGTAAATGTATCTTTTCTTAAATTGATAGAATGATTATCAGATCGCTTACTAATTAATCTGAATAAGTAATTAGGAGTTTTGCTTTCCAGTAGTTTATATAAGAATACAGATATGAGATAACGAGTTCTAAACTCAACATTCAGCTGATCTAATTTCAATAAATATGGAGTAACATGATCACGGTAGTTTATGCAGCACACAAATCTCATACAAGCATTTTGTATGCGTTGAAGTTTGTGTTTATTGTAGTCTGGCAAGAAGTTGTAATACACTGAGCAGCAATACTCAATATGGGGATAAATCAATGATTGAACTAATTTCAGTTTTGTTTCTTGAGAAAGCTGGAACTTGAACTTGTATAAGGATTTCAGTTTGAAAATGCATGTTTTGTGGATGTGCTTAACATGCTCGTTGAACGAGAGAGTATTATCAATATATACACCTATATTTTTTGCTGAATTCACCCATTCAATTGGTTCATTGTCAAGAAAAAGATGGAAATTTGTTTCAACTTCACTTCTCTGTAGGTCAGATCCCAAGCATAGAGCTACTGTTTTATTATGATTTATTCGAAGGCCATGATTTTTGGAGTATAAAAGTGTATTTTCTAAATCCAAGTTCATCCTGGTGATAGCATGGTAAATATCATTAGATTGACTTGAGAGATATAATTGAAAATCATCAGCATATAAATGTACGTCGCACTGGAATAACGTGGCAGGAAAGTCAAATATGAAAAGAGAGAACATTAATGGACCCAGCATGCTACCCTGTGGTACACCGAAAGAAGTTTCCTGAAGGGATGAGCATAATTGATCATTGTCCAGTATAACCCGTTGAGCCCTTCCTGTGAGATAGCTTCTCACCCAATCTAAAGAACTGCATTCAAACCCAATGTATTTCAATTCACTCAGCAATAGTTTGAAGTTTACCAAATCGAATGCTTTGCTTTGATCAAGCATAACCAAAAATGTGACCATCGATTTGTCCCGAGCAGTAGTGATATCATTGATAACCTTCAACAGAGCAGTGTTGGTACCGTGTTTCTGTCGGAATCCAGATTGCGCTTCTGGAAGTATGTTAGCTGTATCCAAATATACTTTGATTTGTTGTGTTATTATTTTTCGAAAATCTTTGAGAATGCTGTAAAAATACTTATTGGACGTAACTCATTAAAACAGGTGGTTATAGGTATTTTGGAAGTAGGTAAAATATTAGCAATTTTCCAAAGATCAGGAAAAATACCTTGCCTCAAAGACTCATTGAAAATATGTTTTACTTCATCTGTGCAATGTGAAATAATAAGTGAAATCATTTTAATATTGATATTATCGATACCGAAAGCATTTGATTTTATTTTATAGCTTCGAAGATATCCTTATTAGATTTTTCCATAAACGAGAAACTTGCATTGATATTGAATCTGTTATTACTATAAAATGATAAGGTATCACTGTTTATTGTAGAATCTCCAGCAACATTGAGAAAAAATTTATTAATTTCTTCTGGATTACGTAGTTCTTGCGGTAAACTGTTGATTTGTGAGGAACGCTTTGTATTCACGCCCCAGTATGACAGATTTTTCCAAATTGCTTTGGGATTTTTTTTATTTTTGTTTAGAATATATTGCATGTATGCTGTTTTTTTGCGTTTCATAGCGTCATTGACGTAATTCCGTAGAGTTACATAATACGTCCTTGAAGCCGGTGTTCTCAAAGTTAAATATTTTTGATGAGCCTTATCCCTGGTTTGCATCATGAGCTTGAGGTTGTATGTGACGTAAGGCAGAAATTTCTTTTTACAATTCAACCTGCGGATAGGGGCATGTTTATCAAATACATGTATTATGCAATCATTCAAAAAATTTACTTTGGAGTTCATGTCTTGTAAATTAACAATATCACCCCATGGCATATTCGCAGCGTCGTTAGAAAATCAGTGAAATCGAAGTTTTTTTAGCTTCTAAAGTATATTAAATCGGTAGGTGATTGTTCATTTCGAAAGCTGGTTACGCAGCTGACCATTAGGTGGTCTGTAATACCATTCATATCAATAGTATTACAACTTCTCACCAGCAATTCCTTATTTATACAGATGACGTCTATGAGACTTTCAGATGTATTAGTAATACGAGTGGGATTCTCTACAACTTGACACAAATCAAAAACAGAAAGCAAATTAATGAACGATTGAGTATCGTTAGAATTTGGATTCAGCAGATTAATATTAATATCACCCACTAAAATTATAAACGTCGTTTCTAAGCAAATTTGTTCTAAAATTTCACATAAATCATTAAGACATGAATCAACAGAAGTTCCTGGTGGACGATATACAGTTCCGAAAGCAATTTTATATTCATTTACGTGAACGATGATCCATAACTGTTCCAAGCCATGAGCAGTAATGCCTGAGTGGTACACTTTATATTTGAGAGAGGACTTCAGATAAATACAAACACCTCCGCCTCTACTGTTGCGATCCAGCCGTACCAAGTTGAATTGAGGAATTGAGACAAACTTATCTGGGTATTCTGGGTTAAGCCATGATTCTGTGACACCAACAATTGCAAACTCATTTTCAAGAATGATGTCTTTGAATATATCAAAGCAATTATTTAAGGAACGTATGTTTATTTGTCCTATTTTGAAATCTAATAGTTTTTTGAGGAGGCGATGGTGGGAGTACCATTTATGTATTTAATATATATATTTTCATCTCCCTTTTGCTTGCGATCGTTCAGTTCCTGCAGTATTTTTTTCAGGTAATCTCTTTGAAGTTTTGTTTTGTCTGTGTTGATTTGAATATTTATATTTAGATCTTTCAACTTACGCTTATTTTTCAGAATAGTAATTACATCTTCCTTACTGTTGAGCGTTACTTTCAAAGGCGGAGGGTTGACCCCATTCCTTCGGCCAATTCGATAAGTATTAATATTTTTGGTGCCTACAGTTGGTGCTATGGACTTGATGATTTCAATAGTTTTGTTCAAATCGGTGTCTTGATCATCTCCATCAAGTTTATATATAATTATATTTTTTTCTCTGCGCTGTCGTTCGGATACTTCGTTTATTATAACTTCTGTAATATCCTGGTTTTTATTCTTTTTCAATTGCATCACCTCCTGTTGCAGGCTTTTCACAAGTTCAGTTAACTCTTTAATAGCTTGGGAGAGTTCGAGACTACTTCCACAATTAGTACCTGCAGTTTTTTCCGTACCTCCGCCTATGCATTCTTCGCATTTATAAACAATTCCTGGGGTATCACTACACAAAGCAGTTTGCTCTCTAGAAAACCCCAAACATCTGGTATGAAAAACTCGAGTACAAAAACCACACTGAATGGCTGGTGATTTCTCGCCTAATGTTTCTGTGCATCTTACACATTTGCTTGACATTTTGGATGAACTTTTCAATTTCAACTCAATAAAAGGTAATCACTTCTTCTAATCCACACTCACAAGTATCACTGTGTTTTTCTTCTTGTTTTTTTATAAATATAAATAATATAATGCGGAGCAAAACAACGAACGTCCGTACGCTGTGCTGTTCACTTCAACAATCTGTTACCACTAGGTTTACTTCTGGATATTTATATATTTATTTATTTATTTTCCCAAGGAACATATAAGTTTATGATAGGAAAATACAACTAAACATCAATGCATTACCCTGAACCAAATATATCTAAAAGATTTCTCAGAAATATATCAATATTTCGAAAAAATCATGATAATAAATGATATTTTTATAGTTGCTAAATTATCTGAATTCCTTGTTGAATGATGATGTTGATCATTAATAGGAATGAAAACCAAATTTTGGAGTTTCCAATTATTTTTTACCAGATGAATGAAAAAACAAATTTTAAATTTATAAAGTGAATAGATATCCAGAATATGTTTCGGTTCATAAAAATTTACTGTGGGTTCTTTATAATCAAGTTTGAATATACATTTGATAATTTTGTTTCGTAAAGTTTTCAATGGTTTCAGTAAACATTATTTTGCCGATCCCCATACCGAGACTAAATAATGAAGTTTGGATAGGACTAAAGAGCAATAAATGAATTTAAGATATTTCAAGGGTAAAAAGTTTCTCATTTTGAAGATGATTCCAATCACTAGAGATATTTGTTTCCATAATATTTTAATATGTACGATACAGTACAGTTTTGGAAAGAAAGAATCAGAATTTGAAAGAATGTACTTGGTGATGAAAAAGAAGGATAGAAAATTGATGAAAGATGTTATATTTGTTTGGGATCTTTCAATGAAAACTTTCCATCCTGAAAAATACCAAAACGACTGGAAATACAAAAAATCGGGGCCTGTAACTGAAGGTTCTCATGGGACACATTTCCACGCTCTGAATTCTTGTGGAAAATAGTCTATTCAACAGATGTATACATGATATCAATTTGAGATACAGAAACATCTTCATCTGAGACTTCGACTTTCGAAAATAGATTTCTGGAATTTCCGCACATATCCATAACACAATGATAGCTTATAGTAAACGATTCAACTTTCAATTCATGGAAATTCTTATCTTGTATTTTGTTTAATACCTGTAGTGGGTATGAAAGTACATTCATCACTGTGTCCCTCCTTAACGAATATCTTATCAGTATCACTACTTTTATTCGGGGTAGTGATACTGAAAACCTCGGCCGCGAAAGCCTCAACTATGAATATCTTATCCCAAATAAGGCTATTATAAGTATTTTAGGGTGTTTGGGGTGGAAATTCATCAATGGGAAGCCCCTTGATATATACAATTTTCACCAGAAGACATATATATTTTCCTTTTGTGAAAATTTCCCATATTCCTCGGTCAATGTGTACATTTATAGAATCCAATTCTTCTTGACAAACAAGTTGATTGCATGACAATAGATAAGGCATGACTGAATATCTCTTCACAACGCACCCACATCGACAATTTGAATAATAGATATTTCTCAGTCAATAACAGGCAAGCATGGCATAATATTCATCATTTGGTCCTTTCTCGACTTGCATCCCATTTCGATATCGAGTACGTTCCAGATAATTTTATAGAGGAGTTGTTCTATAGAAGGCATCCTATTGTATTTTCTTAATCTTTGTTGGAGAAAGAATGTTTGACTAGAGGGGTACTTGCTATGGGAACAAATTGACAATGAAGGATATTAAATGTTAGTTGAAACGAAGTCTTTTTGAGGTGTTAATCTTGGTAACACTCAGGGCAGTTTTTAATGTTGAGATCAGTTGTCGTTGGGAGT
>JAVJAQ010004959.1:0-70588 GCA_032362365.1 Zygogramma bicolorata | reverse complement strand
ACATAATGTGTCAAATCCATATTTAAAAATATTCGCGGCGGGAAATTTTAACTTTTCTGCGATTTTTACAAGTATCGTTTGTCATAATTGAAGGGAAATAATATAACCTACAATTTTTATTATTAGTTGTTGGAATTGTTGGTGTTTGTGCAATTTTTATGAAAAGAAAATAATTATGGATGCTCGTCATTACAACAATTATTTACAAAGATATTATTATTTAATGCTTTGTATTCATATCTATAAACCATCAGAAAATGACACTATAAATGACATGACAAAAATTCGCAAAATAGTTAAAATCCTGTCTTTTTAAATCGAACTGATATTTAATGAAATCATATAGTTTTCACGGTACATAACACATGCACATAACTATTTACCCAGGTGTTCATGGATCATGGCTACTGTAGTTGAAATTTTCATCCCATTAACTGGTTGTCTTCCCTTCACGAACGACCTAGCCATGAAATTCGGAACTTGTGAAGTATGTAGATGAACGAGGTTTCAAGTTTTAACGCACAAATTACTAGCACGGGCATGAATAAGGAAAGTCGGTTCAAGTATCTGGTCACCCATCCGAATGCTAGCTGCGACGTATGTTGCTTGACATTAGATAAATAAGTAAGTTTATTACAAGTACAATATTTGAATACACAGTGATTCGTTGAATGAATATGGGAGTATTGAAATGTTGCGGGACTCGACAAAATCCACTAGCCATCTATATGATGTTTCGAACATAATGGGGTAGAATTTCCCTTTTCGCGTACATCCACCCGCCTATGACGGTGAATTCTGCATAAACCAACTTGTCACAGTGATTTCGCCTCGAGGTATGCCAGGGAGGTGTGCAAATGCACAGTTCATTATTATGTCTTCCTACATTATGCATGCCTTTTCGAATTTCGCTCGGGTAGCTGTTACGAGAATAATCTCTCAATGTATCCCGATATTCTGGGTCGTAAAAATTTATTCGCAATCTCACTGAAATGTTCTGCCAGATGTGATAAAAAATCATTCGAATTCAGTACAAAAATAGACAGTGGCTTGATTTATTTTATTCATCGGAAGTTGTGACATACCTACCTAGTTCTCTTACAGTTACAACACTAGCAAGCGTTCTCCTGCATAGAATGTTGTTTCAAATGGGTTTTTCGTTAACCAGCTGACGCCCCTCAGAAAATGAAACCTGTTCAGCAATGGATCAAAGGCGGACGTACTCACCACTATCGAGAACCACATTTTACAGAAATAGAAATATATATATATATATATATATATATATATATATATATATATATATATATATATATATATATGTATATATATATATATATATAGGAAAGTAACTCGTGACTGATTAATGAATATGTAGTGAATCTTTTGGGGTTGCAGTCAGTTGTGTTGGGCTATATCACAAAGAAAACTCTTCGTCATTCGTCAAGCTTTCGGCAATCTTTATTGCCTTCCTCAGGACGTCTATAATACATAACAATTTATCATATGATAATGTAATAGAATGGTTACTTACTAACGTGAGATTGAATAATAAAAAAGAAGCAAAAATTGAACATGAAAATATGAAGGTGACATTTAAATGAACAAAAAAACAGATTTAAATGGTCTTAGCAAAATTTACACTTTTTTGGTGAAATATGGGAAGGATAAGAAAAAATCATTCTCTATTTCGATTTTTTCACCGTAATCTAGAAGTGAAATTATATCATATGTCTAAATTCATTCAAACTTCACCTTCATATTTTCATGTTCAATTTTTGCCTCTTTTTTATTATTCAATCTCACGTTAGTAAGTAACCATTCCATTATATTATCATATGATGAATTGTTATGTATTATAGACGTTCTGAGGAAGGCAATAAAGATTGCCGAAAGCTCGACGAATAACAAAGAGTTTTCTTTGTGATATAGCCCAACACAACTGACTGCAACCCCAAAAGATTCACTACAGATATATATATATATATATATATATAATGATAATAATAATTCATTAAAAGAAAGTAGGTACTGCTTATAGTAGCCTCTGGTGGTGGTGAAGGACGGCATATCCCCAATATATCTTGTGCTCATTTATATTGTTACGAATCTCCTAGCGCCGGCCCTGACGATCGTAAACACAGATGAGGATTCGAACGTCAATTTTCCAGGAACTGTTGATCCGCTTGGAGAATTCGATACACATCATCGAGGTCTCTCTCGAATATTCTCCATAGGCGTACGCAGGTATATAAGCGAACGAGAATTCATATCAAAGAGGGGTTTTCAGAGTGTCTTAGTACAGAGCGTTGGAAAGTTAGCGGAGAACTTAAAGATATTGTGTTTTATTGTATTCTGATAGAGAGTTTTAATAAAAGTAGTTTATTGTTGTTTGGAGTTTTATTCAACGAACCCAAAGAAAAAATCGTAACAGTGGTGTCGGAAGTGGGATATTACTTATAAAGAAAACTATTTATGATGAATATGAGTACGTCATACGATACGATGGGGAACATGGAGAAACAAGAACAGCAGAAGCGACGACAAGAGGAAAGAGAATGGCAAGAAAAGCGTCGGCAGGAAGAAATACAAGAAGAGGAAAAGCGACGACAGGAGGAAGAAGAATTACAAGAAAGGCGGAGACAAGATGAAAAGAAAGAACGAGATAAAAAGAAAGAACGAGAACTTGAAAAGCAGAACAAGAAGAAATACTCCAGAAAATTCTAGAAGAACAAAATAATGAATTAGAACGAATAGAAAAACAACGAAAAGCAGACTTCCAGAAGGTTCTAGAACATCAAATCAAATGTGTTATATAAAACCGAGGTACGGATGGAAGAACTAAAAGAAGCTCTGAAAGAACTAAAAGAAATTCTGAAAGAGGAACTGAATGCAAACGTCAAGAAAATCGACGATGAGGTCAAAAGAGAAGTGCATACAATGCGAGGGGTGTTGAGGAGACTAAAAAAGCAGATAGCTCTCATGAAGAACCAGGATCACCAAAACAGGGTTGCCATATACGGAATTTTCGTACAACCGCTGACTTTTGATGGACAGTCGTCTCGGTCCATGTATCGTAGACAATTTGAGACTGCGGCAGAGAATAATGGATGGGGTAAAGAAGAAAAAGCTACGGCACTAATAGTAGCTTCGAGAGGTCTAGCCTTGGGTATATTTCAGACGATATCCGTCGAACAGCAGAAGAAAAATGAGAACCTAATATCTGCATTAGAATTGAGGTATGGCGATCAACACCAAGAACAGCTGTAACGGGCACAATTGAAGATTCGCACACAAAAATCCGGTAAAAGTCTGCAAGAATTTGAAGCAGATGTGAGACGCGTTATCCAGCTGGCGTACCCAGAAGCACCTGGATATTTCAAGGAGCAGCTACCGGTGCAGATGTTATAGATGGAGTGAGAGACCAGGAGATACAAAGAATTTTACGTCTGACAAGTTTCGAGAGAAGTAGCGATGCATTGGTACGTTCGCTAGAAGTGGGGGCGGCCTTCAACACCTCGAGGCCGAAAGTACAAGCGGTATCAACAGAAGATCCCTAACAACGCACAGGCGCAGCGACTGGTTCAATCGAGAAGGTTTTGAAGGAAATCAAACTGATTATAAGTGGAATGAACACCCAAAATAAGAGGACTTGCTATACATGTGTAAAACTGGGACATCTTATCAAAAACTGTTGAGTGAAAATGCCGCAGAGGATTTGCTACAGACGTAGAAAACCGAGGTATTTTCTAAAAGAATGCAGGAAGAGAATGCCACGGCAAAATGTTATAGATGTGGAAGATTAGGACATTTCATGATAGATTGCAAGGTCAGAATGCCCCCAAGATCCAACTCACCTGCCAGGACGCCGCCAAGTTCGCAATCCCCCGCGAGGTCAAGGTCACCGAGGGTCATCTGTGTAAACAGATTAAAAATAACAACCGATGGCCTGAACATGCCTCGAAAATTTAATGAAATGGAGAGCAAAAATCCTGTTTCTTTCAACTCCATGCTTCGAACAGTCACTGGTGAAAATGCACCTATTCGAGGAAAGGCTGATATTACACTGATTCTTGGACGACATACCATCACAAATATAGTGTACGTTGCGGACATAGAAGATTTCAGAGAAACTTTTTTTTGTTATAACAGACCTTCGAATTAGGGACCATGAGAAGTGGATTCATTACAGTTAATTAAGCTTCGATGCAAAAAATGTGGCTCACTGAAATTATTCGGGACAAGAATGAGCGATAAAACCCAGCCATTCCTACCAGAATTGGTATCGAACGTTTTCCATTCACAAGCTGATTCATTCCAATATGACTCATATAATCCAAATGTTTGGACGAGTTGGAGTTCGAATTTCTTAAATTTTCAAATCATATTCCAAAAAATGTCTACGATAACTCCCCTAATTATAATGGAATCAAGTTCTAACGTTACTAGTTTGAAGATTTGTTCAGAAACCACAGTCCTCATTCCCACAACCGTTAATTTTCCGTTATTTAACGTTGATTGCCACGAAACAAGTAGTTGCCGATAATGTCTTATCTACGAGACCTGATTCCCT
The DNA here is from genome assembly GCA_032362365.1 of Zygogramma bicolorata. Taxonomy (NCBI): domain Eukaryota; kingdom Metazoa; phylum Arthropoda; class Insecta; order Coleoptera; family Chrysomelidae; genus Zygogramma; species Zygogramma bicolorata. The sequence continues at coordinate 66,015 of JAVJAQ010004959.1, read as the reverse complement.
TAAGTTTGGTGTGAGAGCATTCATAAGACAAATAAGTCTCTTTATAGTTTTTTGGTTTATTAGCCTACGATAATCTCTGTTTACGCTTCGAAAACAAAATCTGTTTCTGTTTTCAAAAGTCATTCACAATATTTCACTTTTTGGGTTTTCTCCCCCCTGAAAATGATAAAAGCTTTGAACTCTTATAATATAATATAACACTTGGTATGATTATTGATAAATTATTCATGCCACTTGTCACATTTCGACACAACTGAGTAAATATTCTATTTCCCTTACAAGTTTAAAAAAAAGGCTTACAGAAAGAAAGGAGGCAGATTAGCTTCCGAACGTCGCTGAGGGGAGGTATATTGATCATATATATATATATATATATATTTTTTTTTTTTGATTTCCAAATTCATAAAAAGAAGATGCGTGATTGACAAAACAGTCAGTCAATTTTGTTTATTTGAATACTGCAGCTACGTATCGGGGCAAATATAACAATCTGCCCTGAAAACGAATATTACAAGAATTTGAAAGTTTTTTTCATTTCCAGCAGAGAGATAATGCAAAAAATAGATTTCAGGACATTTCTACCTCCTCAACATTCAAACAAGATTTACAATATTTCACTTCTCTGTAGGGGTTTTAAAAAATCTGTTCGAGATCTGAGCTGACATAGTAGTTTTGAAAGATTTTCCAAAGAATCCTCCTTCAGAGGTCTTCGGAAGGCACTTCAGCCTCTAGGTCTTATTGCACTTTGCTTCCCTATACTTTATGACACCCATTCCAACAATCTTGTCTTCTGCACAAATTTGTGCAAGTTGATTGCTGGGTGTTTGTCATATTCTTCTGGATCCAAAACTTCCATATATTTATTGCCTTTTATGATCCAGAGCCTCACATTCGCAGAGTATGTGTCGAGCTGTCTCTGTACCTTTGTTACATTGTCTGAAGCTAAGGTCGCCGTTGTACAGCCCTATCTTATTCAGGTGTCCTTTGAGGGGACAGTGTCCAGTCAACAGCCCTGTTATAACCCTTATCTGATTTCTGGTACACTGAAGCAGGTCTTCAGTCTTTGTCGTCGAAGGTCCTTTTATGAAAGTTCTCCAGTAATCTCTATAATTTGTTCTCATCCAATTCCTTATGTGATTCCGTACCGTTGTTTTGGGTACTCCACTGCTGGCTCGGGTCCAGTATATGGTGTATGATCCTTGTCTTGCAAGCTCATCAGCTTTTTCATTGGCTTTGATACCTGAGTGACCTGGGATTCATTGTAGAGTCAGTCTTCTATGGCCTGCCAGATGTTTCAGTTCGTCGCGGCATTCCTATACCAGTCTAGATGTCACTCTGGGATTTTCCAGTGCCCTGGATGAAGCTTGGCTGCTTGTGAAAATATTGATCCTCCTATTTCGTTGGGACCTCAGATTGATTGTTCTCGCACATTGGAGTATGGCATAAACTTCTGCTTGAGAAATAGATGTATATTGTCCGAGCGGATAGCGGAGATTTCGTTACCAAGAATACATTTTCCAGTTTTCCATCGCGAATAACTCAAAAATGTCGAATTTCCAAAAAACACTTTACGAAACAGTTTCCAATTGAAATTCGTCTTTCTATTTCCACGGTTATTTTGAGTCATACTTTTCCGACCTAGCATATATTGAAAGAAATGAGAGCAACCAAGACGAAGGTTACCTTTTCAGTATTTCATACAAAAAAACATGATTCAGGGGGTTTCATATCAAAACAGTACAATAAATTGGAATCTGAGGTTTAAACCGCTACGACACTATTAGTCGTGTTGACAATTATTTAGTAACGAGAAATTGTACTCGTCTATAGCCCCCTATTCACTAACGATCAATTACTGGAGACGTTGTCTCTTTTCAGTTTCAATTATGACGTAATTGCGACAGCCACAACATTTGAATATGCAAATACGGCTGCTCAGTGCGCATCGTGCAACTCTTTTTATTCAAATTGCCAACAAACGTTTGTTTTGTTCATCTATTCTCGACGTAACAAGGCTCATTGTGAGACGGCGGAGTCATTTTTCCATTTTTCCGTAATTACTTGTCAGCCGCGCTTCTACTTCATTTGCATAATTTTTATTCTTTCGTCGGGCTTCGAGTGATTTCACTTGCTCCACACCTACTTTATTTGGATGAAGAGAAAATTGTCATTTCACCGATATTATTACGGAAGATTGATGTCTTTCATTTTGTGATGCTATAGCTTGGGGAAGTTTGTCGCTGTGACCGAGAAAGGTAATGGCGACAAATTGTCTGATCGTACTAATGATTCTCGAACACAAATAAATAGTTTCTGCTATATTATTCCATCAAAACTTTGTGCTAGAGCAGTAAAATTATCGAAAAGTATGAAAACAATTTTTCATCGTTACCTTCTCGTCACACCAATGTAAGTGGCAGATTTAGCTGTTCGAAAAAATGGCTTTTATAAAGCACTAAGACGACTTACATTACTTTCACCCTCTATGATGGATTATAAGATATTCTCAAATTGATCCGGCTCCAGCGAAATCTGCAGAATCTACGGTTTGACAAGATGGTTAAGGCTTTCGCGGCCGAGGTTTTCAGTATCACTACTTTTCTTCGGGTTTGAAGGCCGTCGCTCTTTGGAATTTCTTCCTGACGTTTCGCTAGCGCGAGTGGCTAGCTTCTTCAGAGGCTCACTCATATTGACTATTATTCCGATGACTGGACATTTCGATTTCGTAAGGCGTATTTATATTGATGCAGGTAGTCTGGAGTGTTAATTACTTCTGTCAATTCGGAGAATAATCATCAGGATTAGTTGCCGCACTACCTGCCCTAATTTTATTAGTTATTCTTGATTTTCTCAGAATGGTATTCCAAATTCTGTTGAGCCCTGTTCCTATGGATCTTTTGGTGGTACCGATGTATATCTTTTCACATACCGTGCACCTGTGGGAAGGGATACATCGGTACCACCAAAAGTTCCATAAGAATAAGGCTCAAAGAGCATGAAAGAAACTGCAGGCTAGGGCAACTGACAAGTCGGCTGTAGCGGAACACGCACTCAGTGAGGGAAACCACAAGATTCTGTTTGAAAATGCGAAACTGATTGCCCCCAACCAGGGTCACCATAGCCGACTGGTACGGGAGGCGATAGAGATCCACAAACACACGGACAATTAACAGAAAAGAAGAAGCATTGAGTCTCAACAGAATTTGGAATCCCATTCTGAAAAATCAAGAATAACTAATAAAATCATGATAGGTAGTGCGGCAACTGATACTGATGATTATTCTCCGAATCCGACAGAAGTAATTACACTCTAGACTACCTGCATCAATATAAATATGCCTTACGAAATCGAAATGTCCAGTCATCGGAATAATAGTCAAGATGAGTGTGCCTCTGAAGAAGCTAGCCACTCACGCTAGCGATACGTCAGGAAGAAATTCCAAAGAACGACGGCCTTCAAACCCGAAAAAAAGTAGTAATATTCATGTACGGTTTCACGAGGAAAATGGTGTGAAAACTGCAAACATTACTTTCACATCATTTTTTTCGCGGAACTGTGCATTTATGGCAAAATGTTAAAAATCAGATCAAAAATGCATTTGATGAAATCACACAAACTTGATGAGTAGTGAGAGACATGACCGCATCGCTTCTTTGTGGCTCTTTTTTTTGTGGTCTCAGATCTTTTCCTATCAATGCATCCGTAGTTTCCATGTAGAGCATTATCAAGAATTGATCAACGTTTATCAGGTACAAACACAGCAACATTCACATACTAGAGAAATATTACAATGTTATTCGATGACGCAATCTACATGAAATGCTGAAAACAGATCTGATCATTTCATACATCAATTGACATTCATACAATTATTTTCTTTTACATTGTATTATATTCGAGTTGATTCTTCCAGAAAGGATTCCAGTAAAGCAACTTCATATCTATTTTATCAGAAAAAATCCAGAAAAATCATTTATCCTGCTATCATTATTCGATTAAAATGATTTCAATAAATTGTATTTTACCGGGTAAGTATTAAAACATCGATATATATGAGAAGGAAAGCGTGAAACAAGCAAGGGATCGAATGATGTACTATAAGACCCGTCATATATCAGCTCTTGTAACTACACACGTATATGATGAACTTTATATACTGATATACGAAAACAATAACTCTACAGTCCATGTATTTAGTTCACACTTTTCCGCTCTCATCATAATATACGTCCTCAAAGACTACGGATCAAAACTCAATACTAATATAAACAAAAAACTATTCGCTGCAGAATTTACACCCACCTTCTTACGGTCTTTCTCATGACATTCTACCCCATCTTCGGACAAAATGTACTGAAAACTTCCATATTGACTGACCTAACAAGACCGTTGTGTGCTTTACATAGCACGCTTCATAGTCTAGGAAATACACTTCTGAAAGCACCAAACTGTTGTCAATATTTCGAGAATATCATAATTTTATCGTGTTAATATTTCATCGATTTAAGGTCAGGTAATCGATCACATCATTTTGCATATGAATACGTTCCGCTATATGCGGAAGTCTGGGGTTCAAATCCCCGCCAGTCCATCGTGCTGGCTAATCGCACGATAAAAGGTAAGGCCTTTTTACCCCATTGTTCGCACAAGTTCAGACTTCTGAGAGTTGACGTTCGTCAGCTGGTTAACGGAACGAACAATTCTAGAACAGATTTTTTAGAACCGTTTTGAGACATCTTTTGATAAAAACAGGAATATCGTTTCTACCTCTCGACACCTTTTCAATAACTCATCTGATTGCTGAAAATAGGTTGAAGGAAATAACCACTAACGAAGTTTAATATCTACATGTTTGTCGAAATAAATATCGGAAAATCTCAAGATATGTTTATTGAAATTAACAAAATGAAGACTGCATAAAAATATTCATGATATTCAAACAAATCGAAACTCCATCAGAAATGAAAATCACTACTTTATATATCGGGGTTGGCCTCATTTATGGAAAGTTTCACTGGTGCAACGTTACGGTGTATACGAAGCTTTCGGTCGACTTATGCAGGACAGAGCTTCAGCGGATTGTCACTGAAATAGGAATAATTATTCAGAAACAAACGATGGGTTGCTACCAAGTGCATTTTTGAAACCATTTGAAAATTGTTGAGCTGGAATGCTGTGAAATAGTGAATAATGTGACGGTAGATTGAAATAAAATTTTGTTCGAAACCCTAACTGGAATCTGCTCAATACTGGTACTCTAACGATGGCTTTTAATTTGCAAATTACGAACTTTAAAACAATATGATTGATTATACTGGAACCTAGATTTCAGCAGACGACTGAGCTAGTGGGATCCCAAATCATGAATACAAACGAATCAAATTTTTGTTTCTACTGAAGCCTAGATATCAGCAGAAAGTCGAACTAGCGAGAATGGAATTGAAATATAAATTGCCTAACGGACAGAACTTGTTTCAAGTTAGAAAATTATAATTTTTTTTAGAAAAAATAACGTTAGTGGTAGCAAACTAATAATTTGGAGTAACGGAAGATACCGACGCGAACTGTATCTAGAAATGAATCTTGACTGAATGGTGAATCGGAACTGAATAAATGCCCCGGGAGCCCCATACATACTCGCAGAAAATCTGAATAGTGGGCGCATTCGCCAAATTCTAGGTTTTGCTCACCCCTCAAATACAAACTTGAAAGCATTCACATCCGAAGAAAAAACAACGGTTGTGAAAATATCTTTCTTCAGAAATATATTGCGATAGTGGTGTCCTTCCTGAATTATCGGGTCTTATGTTTCTGAGTTGGTATTGGCCTATTGTGTGTGTGTGAAAGAGAGCTGGCATCGGAGAATCCATTTGCCACAGAAATTTATTAATTTATTAATTTTTTTTTTTTATTATTCACTAGATTTCGAGTCTATTTTCGCGGATATTGGCCTATTGCCTATGTTAGTCTATGTTCCCATTCGGGACATATTGAGCGGTTTGTTTATATGTACAAATCTATTGTGTCATTTCCATAACTGATTCAGCAGTGATTATTTCTTGATTCATCTGTTGTTTCATGTTGATTGCGGTGTTTGTTTATTCTTTATATCAGTTGATTCTGTGATATTGTTATTACAAGAACCATTCACCAAGTGAATGAACCCACTTGGTTCACGAACTTTCTTTATTCTAGTGAACTAGCAAAACAATCTCGATATTTCTGGTGTGCTCCGAATCGTTTTTTATAAATCATAACCATATTTCTACATATGAGGATTGACAGCGCAACGAAGGATCAGCCAGAAGTAGGTCTTGACAGAGACTGTTCTGAATACGGAGAACAGTTCCAAGTGATAGGTAAGCGATACTGTTTCCAAACTAAGTTCAAAATTCAAAAATTTCTTTCAACGAATGTTCCAGGTTTCTAGGAAACCTCTCAGAAGCCCATTCAAGCGCTTATGCGTGCAAGGGTTACTTTTATCGAAGAGTAAAATCTTTTTTATTGTGTGAGACCTTGCTGAAATGTGGGAAATTTTGAAGAAAAAATTGTGATATATTCTCTTACTACATATTTTTATTGTACCTCTATGTGGAGTATAGTAAAGAATAACAATGGAAACTTTCATTACAACTCCTCCAAAAAACATTTCGTGAGGTAGAATACACCAAATATCCACAAATTCCTAGAAAACATGATTTGACTCGATTCTGATGACATTATTTTGATTACTCGAAGCATACCTAGTGAACATTATTCAAATTTTGAATTATTGCCATAATTTTTTCTGTTTTGTATAACGAAATTGTAATTCACGAGTATGTCTGGTCTTCTGTATGAAATGCCTCAGTTCATCTTTATGGTTTGGATCATCCATTTCTATGTGGGCTTCAGGTACACACATTCCTGGAAAAAGTCTGAAGAAATTTCTGTAACCTCCTTCCAAAATGTAAATTTCAGGAAAGTTCAGAGATGGATAAACTGATGCATTCTTGGATCTGTCTGCGTTGCGTAGAGAGCGGTATCTAAATAATACAGAAAATAATATATTAGGCTAAGAGTCTACAACGCTTTTTAGAATTTCGAATGTTTAATGGTTTCTTGTACCATCATATTTGTACGCACTGTGTTCTTCGTAATTAGTTTTCCAGAATCTATGATATTCAAGAGAGCCCTACAGAAATATTTGCTGTTATCGTTTTATTTTTGGATGCTATACCAATAACAGAGAAAATGCAGATTACTGCAAAATGAAGCTTGGGGACGCATTGAACAATACGACTGTGAAGGAGTCTACCCTTTTGCAGTATCCTGTCTCCAGGAATCACCCTAAAGATTACTCGAAACAAAAGGAAGAGACATAGAGAATCAACTTCATAATGCCATTTCAAATGTATGCATATAAAAGGTCGTTTGAAACATCAAATAGAATCGATTATGGAACTAATGAGCTCTGGTGGTTATCGAACCCCTGGAAATGAGGCAAAATATTTTTTGAAATCAACACATTATCATTATTGAATAAGAAAGATACTTACAGATACGATCCTCGGTCGCTTAAGAAGTCACAGTAGAATACCAAAATATTCCTCAAAACGGAGTGATTCTCAGCTATGTGGCTGTTACTAAGGAGATCCATGCACTGCTCTTGAGAGTACAAATTGATAGCGTCCATGATATGTCCTCCATTATATTCATATGGGTACCTGCAATCTATGATCTTAAAGGATCCGATCGTATTACGATACTCTCCTCTCAATAGCTGCGCCAAACTTTCTGGCAGAATAGCCTTCAAGTCTTGGTGGCGACCACTCGTTAAAGGCATACTGTAGTGCCTGCTGAAATCTCCTATGAGATTGGGCTCTGCGGTTGATCTTTGCAGGGCGTTCTGGATACTATTATATTCGTTCACAAGGAAGGACTCGTTGACATGGGGTTGCGAAACTGGTGGTTTTTCGTCCTTCGCCTCGAAATCGTGAAGAATTTTGAAGCGTTTAATTTCGCCGTTCGTGGTATTTTCCAGCGCTGAATAGGGTCTTTTTGATGTGTGGAACATAGATGCACTGTAATCGTAATTGGGCAATCCCCCATGTTTGATCGAATTGACAGAATTCATTTCTTATGACGAAAATGCGGAAGTGAATATACTTCCAGCTGAAAAGATAAGTCTCATTCATGAGAATGCAAACGTTAGATGTGGAAGCAATCAATTTTCCTGTAGAACAATTGATTATTCCTCCTTCATGTACCACACATATTTATGATATCCATTTTCGAAGTCTATGAGACGCAATCGATCAGAGTACGATGAGCATTTTTGAAAACTAGTTATATGCATTTTAATATCGATGATATTTCTTGGCAGACATTTCTAATTTTTTCATTCATATATTTATTATTTCATATAACAACAGGTGGCGTTAAAAACATTAGTTAACATTGAAACATACATATGAAACTTTTTTTTACATGAAACCGGTTCCAAATGCCAGAAATATTCGTAATCCTCAATTTCTTAAACTATAAGATACATTTGGGACGAGTACGATTGGTACTCCTGAAAAATAGTTATACTTGGTGGGTTTATTACTGAATGAAAAATTCTACTATTTTGAATATGTTATAAATGAAACGTACTAACCAATGAATGGAATGATGGAAAAGAAGGACTTTGTGTTTCGTGCAGAAAATTATTTATTAAATTCGTAGCAGAGCGCTTTCGACTAAAAAGTCATCATCAGTGCTTACCTGAAAGCAAGTAACGCTTGAAATTTACGATATATAAATAGAAAATTGTTTATAATCAATTAGCAAAATGATTGAAATGAAAATTTGAGCTTACCTACTAGTCAGGTGTACAAGAGCTGTAGGCATAAAAATAAAAATGTTTCCAAGGAACATAGATCTGTTCAGTACAACTTGGACGTATTAAAACATTAAAATTTTCAATCCAGAACAGGATTGTTCTTCATCAGAATTGAATATTTCAATGTTTTAATACGTCCAAGTTGTACTGAACAGATCTATGTTCCTTGGAAACATTTTTATTTTTATGGCTACAGCTCTGGTACACCTGTCGAGTAAGTAACCACAAATTTTCATTTCAATTATTTTGCTTATCAATTATAAACAATTTTCTATTTATATATCACAAATTTCAAGCGTTACTTGCTTTCAGGTAAACACTGATGATGACTTTTCAGTCGAAAGCGCTCTGCTACGAATTTAATAATGTTCTGCACGAAATACAAAGTCCTTCTTTTCCAAGTGTATTGGTACGTGCACACAGCCTGACGATTTTTACTTAAATATGTATAATGTCATAATAATGAATCAATTCGCTGAACAAAATTACTTAATTCTTTGAAAATTGTAAATATAAAAGTGCAACGATGGAAATCTAGTGACTAAACCTCGTGTTCCTTGTAGCACTTTGATGGCAAATAAATTTAACCATTTTTTATATGAATCCTTCTGAATTGATAATGAATTGTAAATATCAAACGGTATTTTATTCACCTGTTAGTACAACAATACACTTGTAACTTGCAAATGGAAATAGTTTCCCATGGAGGAAATACCTGTGTATTAATGTATTATGGAAAAAACCGAGGTCTTACCTTAAACTTGTTGCTTATATTTTTCTACGCCACTTGAGTATGCTTCAATAACAACGGGACTATAGAGAATGTATCAAATTTAGATTCTCCTCCGTATAATGGTATATTACTCAACAGTATCAAGTTAACACCTGAGTGATCCAAAATCAAACCCCCTTCCCATTTTGATAGATTCCGAAATAATGATATGGGATATTATTGAACTTCATTAAGAAGACAGGTAAATAATTAATTCTAGAGAAATTTGTCATCGGATACATATTCATCTGAAGTGACAGTGCAATATTACTGATATATCCAATGATTTTCTCCAAGTTTCAACCACTACATTATCATTAGTGATTTGGAGCAGGTGGTTGTGTGTCTGGCAAACAAAAATGATAACTCATATCAATATGAATTAACTAAAATATGGATTTTCCAAATATGTGGAAATGACGCCGTAGGAATATTTTTTCTAACTTCAATATGGTGAGAAACAGAAGGCGTAATTTGATTAGTTTTCGAAAAAAACTTGAATTCGCGACCAATTCACAAATGATATGTTTTTTTAACTTATATTCTCGAAAGTCTCAGCAGGGAGTAATATATATGTTTCATACCCAAACTGTGAAGTGAACATATTTTTCTTTGGAAAAATTCTCAATGTACTATGCATTTCATTCGTCTGTTTCAGAGGTGATTGAGAAATTACTATGGAATATTACAAACAACTGAAAATTATTTCGTTATCAACCAGGTATTATTACCTGGGTATACTTATTAACGAATAATGAGAATCATTAAATGCAAGAAATATTATGTCAGGATTACGATTCAATTCGGTACCTACACAAAATGACTAAATTCCTCAAAAGTTGAATGAAAGTACTAAGAACTCTGTGAATACTCCATTCAGAAATGCAGAGATTACAAGTTTATCCATAAGGTTGAACAGTAAATCTCATTTGTAAAAACCTCATGAATCCGATAATAGGTAAGATTGCCACTTGACAAACTTCTTGATACTGAAGCAGTGTTTTTCCCATTTGAAAGCTGTCTTATATGAAATAATTTTTTTGGTACTACCTGACAGCAGAAAACACGATGGGTCTATTGGGATCTTAGTCCAGTAAAACTAGGCTCTTCCCACTTACAGATTCAAATAAAGTCAGGTTTCTTCTCATTTTTTTTGTAGCTGGCTGCTTTCGTTCCTATATCCAAATGAAAGGAAATACTCCAAAACAACAAACTGTATTGAATAGCCCTCGGAGAGCTACAGCGGTATAAAAAATCGCATAATCAAAAGTCAGCAAGTACCTCCAAAGCATTAAGTTGAATGAAAGCTGTCCATTCCCACACAAGCCATGATTGTCATAATATCAAACGTTTGTTTACAAGAAACCACCGCACCGTCATGCGTCATCCGTTATACAAAAATGACAGGAAAAGTTTCCTGAAAAATTAGTCTGAATAGAATGACATTTCTAAAGTGGAATAAATCAAAATCCCAATTCCCGACATATTATTATTTCTGGAATATTGAAATCGCTCAACTGTGGAAGTTTCTTTATAGAAATTGTTTGGCAACTTCCGGAGTAGATGCAGTCAACTTCGCTGAATTATTAACAAAAACAATAAAGAAACATTTCTCCCGATCCAAAGAGGAATCTGTGACAAAAACAATTAAGGAATGCAACGGAGAATCAAAGTTACTTCTGCAATTTCTTGTTCACAAATGGAAGGAAATGAATTTGTCATTGTCCCATTCGTTTCCTATTTATCAGTCGAGATGAAAGGATCTTTGTGCGCGTTTTCGTGAAACATTTTAAGGTTATGGATGGAGTTGACGTACTGTCTGTGAAAGGCCTATTCTCTAAGAATGATCCTCAATTCTGAAATGATTTTCTGGAACTGCCGCTCGCATTGGTGATGATAGAGTAACGGTAAAACATTGTTTTCACATTATTTCCTTCGATAGACCGTTGCATACTCGCTCGAACCGAGCACTTTCTCGGAATCCATGAAAGACGGTGAAAGTTATGATTTACGGAGCCGTCTCGATGGAAGTCGGTTATTTTGGACCTTTGATTGGTATATTATGGGGGATTTGGTTCTTAGTTGTGACCCAGAGTATCTATGATATACTGACAATCCCTAAGGATGGTGAAACCGCTATATGGCTGGTCGTGTCTCGATGATAGACCATTTTAAAGTGCTCATTCTAGTCTACGTTAGGAGATACTTGAAATCAGGGCAGTAACAATCTGACCCTTTTTGCACGGAGATTCACTTGGATGCCAATCAATGACCTGCGTGGCATATAGCCGGGGTAGTAGCTGCTTTTTGGTAGAAAACTGCTTATAATGTGTGTCAGCATGAGAGAATGGAGAAAAGTGTTGAGCGAAATAATGTGAACTGAAGTTATTTAATTATTGATACATATAGTACACACACATTGAAATGCAAATGATAGTTATCCATGTACAACGAACGAAAAACTGTCTATTATAGTCGAGTCTGCAAATTGATAGCGAAGGCTAGCAAACAGCTGAGACAGTAGCCAAAAAATTGTTTACGAAATATTAATGTGAACCAAACTTATTTCATTATCAGTACATATAGTACATACACATTGAAATGTAAATAATAGTTATCCATGTACCAAGGACAAAAAACTGTCTATTATAGTCGTGTCTAAAAATTGATAGCCAGGGCTACCAAACAGATGAGAAAGTAGACAACAAAGTGTTTGCGCAATAATAATGTGAATTGATGTTATTTCATTATTAGTACATATGGTACTTACACATTTAAATGTGGATAATACCAAAGACGAAAAAACTGTCTCTTATAGTCGAGTCTACAAATTGATAGCCAGGGCTACCAAACAAATGAGACAGTAGACAAAAAATTGTATACGAAATAATAATAATATGAACGATAGTTATGTGTTATATGTATCAAAGACGAAAAACTGTCTATTATAGTTAAGTCTGCGAATTGATAGCCAAGGATAGCAAACAGCTGAGGCAGTAGACAAAAAAGTATTTACGAAATAATAATACGAACTATTTCATTATTAGTACATATAGTACATAGACATTTAAATGTACATAATAGTTATCCTTGTACCAAGGACAAAAAACTGTCTATTATAGTCGAGTCTTCAAATTACCAAGGCTAGCAAATAGGTGAGACAGTAGACAAAAAAGTGTTCACGAAATAATGATGTGAACTAAAGTTATATCATTATTGGTACATATAGTACATACACATTGAAATGTAAATGATAGCTATCCATGTACCAAGGACGAAAAACTGTCTATTATAGTAGACTCTGCAAATTGATAGCCAAGGCAAGCAAACAGGTGAGACAGTAGACAAAAAAGTGTTTACGAAGTAATAATGTGTACTGAAGTCATTTCATTATTAGTACATATAGTACATACACATCGAAATGTAAATAATAGTTATCCATATACCAAGGACGAAAACCTGACAATTTAGTCGAGTCTGCAAATTGATAGCCGAGGCTAGCAAGCAGGGGAGACAAGTAGACAGCCTCTTGCCGAAGATTTTAGTCGACCTCTACATGCCTTCATGAAAGTAAGCACTCACCTTGATCTTTTATGTGGATTGTAGCATAGAGTATATCGACCATAGCGTTAATTATTTACAATTATTGCCAGTTTCACTAGAAAAATAGTCGAGAAGGACATTTTCCGAAGGAATCTCGACATGATGTTTCTGACGCTAGTTCTTGATTGTGTTTTCCGTATAGAATTTGTGATTTTTCGGGCAAGTGAATCCAACATGGCCGCAGTTGCGAACTCCTAGAGCTTCGGAGGAGTGTTACTGATATCCATATCGCTATCATCATAGTGACCACAGTGGACTTTGCGGAAGACAATACTTTCAAAAATAGTCGATTTTTCATTCGGAAATTGGTACCTAAATGTCATTAGGAGTCGAGAAAAGAGGCTTTTTTCCGTGCGCACGTATGGAACAAGTTCTCGTGGGAGGCGCAGCCGAACACGAACAGTGGAAACAATGACAAAATAGTTAAGGCTTTCGCGGCCGAGGTTTTCATTATCACTACTTTTATTCGGGTTTGAAGGCCGTCGTTTTTTGGAATTTCTTCCCGACGTTTCGCTGGCTCGAGTGGCTAGCTTCTTCAGAGGCTTATTCATCTTGAAATTGACTCCGATGAATGTAAAAAAGCATTTATGGACGTTTAATGAACGATATTTTCCTTTATATCTATCAGATTATGGAGAAACAATTATTTTTCTACTAAAAATATCGAAATATTGTCACAAAACAAGCGTTATCAACTATTGCTAAGGAAATATACTACCAATTTGCGATAACTAGAGAACTGTGATAATCATTCAATTTTGAAATGTAAGTAGGCAGCTAATGACACTAGCGCACCGTATAATATTCCGTTTGGGCGTACGGAAAAAGCCCGCTTTCGGTGTTCTGAATGAGCATGTAACTGTAGTGTTTTCAAGTAGGTATAACGAAAAATTAACTTCTTGTAATGATTGACGAAAACATTTATTGTGAATGAAATTGATCCATATGAGCATGAGAACAAAAATATTACAGAAGTTCTTATTATAATTATCAATACCATTATCATCTATGGATAATTTATCGAACATCACAAGAATGTATAAACTCTAATATGAACAAAGATATTTGGGGTATTGGTAAAACACTGTTATCACATTGATTTCCTTGTGAATCCATGCATTTTGAACTGTGTTGAGTTGAATATTATAAAAATTATATTCCACAATGATAATGGTTGTGGAAAAGTATGATACTAGTTCTGATGAAACTAATAATTCGTGCTCTGTCTTCATTACTTGTGCAAGGTGGATGGGAACGTCCGAGTTGAAAGCATTTCAGTTTCGGAAATATTATTGAAATATTCAATATGGAATCTGAAAATAAATAACACATAAAAAGTGATATAATTTCTGTGACATTTACCCATGTGAGTATTACGTACTAGCGACCTGACCCGACTTCGCACGTGAGCAATGCTGATACTAAATATACAAAAGAATGTCTTCATATACAACGTTCACAGCTTTTTGTCATCAGACACAAATTCAAACACTAACTTCAATACCGACCAAAGTACGAATAAACAATTTCGAAAAGATAGATAGGTCTGTTATATGTTCGAATATATTCATTTAAATCATTTGCTGTAACATACAGATCTGGAATACATGCCCAATATATTCAAGGTACTTGATTGGATAAGACTTCACTTCACTTCACTGTTCGTTCGTTTCGATTCGATATTGAAATACAGTCCATACTTTTTAATTTGTACCGCAAAGGAAGAATTTTACTTTCACTACGTGATAATTCTGAGTACGAGCACAATGGAATAAATAGCTACCCTTCTTGTTTTCGAAAATGAGATGGTTCGAAAGACCGTATGAGTAAAGTTCAGACTCCTCTACTTCTTCGAACAGTACGTTGAAGCAATCATTATCGCCAGTTTCACGATCTCCATCTTTGTTAGGACATTGACAAGACGGTATAAATCGTCTCTCCAGACTTCACTGGCCATGAATGCAGGAACTCCGTCAAGCAAAACCAACGGAAAAGACGTTGAATAAATCACCGCCGATGGAGAACACAAGACACATGCTTCGGCTGTCATCCATTTATTCCGTCTCTTTGTCTCGGTTTGGAATATTTAAACTATCGGCGGTTCAATCACTGGTAACAAGTTGAACTAACGGCAGGGGATTGAATAAATTGTATTCTCCCAGGATAGAAAGTGGGTGATCACTGATTTATTTGAATTCTTATTGTTGAGATGTTAGGACTCGAAAATTATAGATTCTTTCCATAGGGCATCTCTATCACTACCGATAATTCAGCTCTGTTTTCTGAAAGATGATCCAATAATATCAATTCCTTCACATTGAATCTTCTTTTCTTGGAAATGAAAACTTGGTAACCGAATCACCCGTCGAGTTCAAGTTATGTTATTTGGTAATAAATGGTAATAAAGTGACTCTATTCATGATAATGGAGAATTAGCAACTGTCGTTTTTCAATTCAACCAATGAGGAATAAACATAACTGAAATCGACAATGAGTTCGGATATGAAATATACATTTCTCATTTCAAAATTATTGTATGTTGTTTAAAAATGTAACATTGAGACAATATATATTATATTATTATAAACCGCCTTTTATTCAAGTGAAATTTTGTTTGGGTTTTGAATTGATCTCCAATTGATTAGACAGTATATAATAAAGTTTTCAGAATTTGCCCTGGCTACTAACCTTCTCTTTCTGTTGCTACTTACTATTTTTTATCTAGCTCTGTCGGTCCGTCGAACATGTAGAACACTCAAATCAGAGAGGGTTCAGGGAACTTTCTTGATGTCATGAAATATCCCAATGGAACTGTCAAATTCAATGTGATAGTATATTATGCAACGATCGTGTAATGATGGTTATTAATATATGAGCATAAACAGGGATACGAAACGAGCCGAAAGTGAGTTTCGTATGGTTTATGCGAGTGTATTAATAACCATGACATGAGAGTTGCATACGCTATTTTATCTACACCTGATAAATAGTGAAGAACTACAAATATTATTATTATAATTGTTTTCCACACAATAATACTAATTTCGAATTTCTTTGAAAAATTCTACAGAATTGTAATTAATAGTATTACTTCGAGAAATGAAACGATGAGATATGAAAAGAAGATCAAAAATCAAAGAAAAAAAGTTTACTTGAGACCGGAATCGAACCAACGTCTCCTCTAGCCAGAATAATCAATGTCAGCGCCACAGACGGCTCGGCTACGGAGAGCTCACAAATTTGGATGAAAAAATAAGTAATAAATCATGCATTTGTCAAATGAAAAATTTTATCATTCTAACTGTATTTCTGTGGGTGAAGGTGTCGAAGGTGATTCTCCCATATCGCTGGTATCAGACATTTTGTTATGGTTATCGAAGTTTGTCTGTATTCTTCAAAAATCCAATACCTATACCGATTTCGACTTGACAAACGTCAAATGTAGAGCATGCACATCATGCTTGATTGAAAAATAATGGGTTTCTATTGGTTAAAAATCTGTATCGTAATGAAAATCTGTATCGTAATGAATTTCATTATAAAACGGGTTGTGGGCATATAAGTGTATTATTAGAGTACGGGTGTAGATAAATAAATAAATGACTTCACACAAATATTTCGTTCTTTATTCAATAGAGTATGGAGTTAAATCTGTGAGTTTCCACCTATTTTCACCTAAATTACCTACCCTGCGTTAACTACCTCACTCCGTCTCTATCAGTAGACTCTATTCAGACATTTGGCATGGATGCCAACAATATTCTTCTTCTCTTCATTACACCAACTTCATGTTTTTCCAATTTGATTTAGAAAGTGAAGAAGAATGTTGTTTCGGTTAGAATCTAATTTCTATTTATAGCTAAATGGAGAGGAACAGTTTTGTACACGCGGAAAAGTTCAGATAAATGTTCAAAAAATGGTTGATAGCTAATTGGAGGGGAACAGTTTTGTACACGCGGAAAAGTTCAGATAAATGCTCAAAAAAGGGTTGACTTCATTTATGATGTGAATTTTGTGGAACTGCAGATTGAAGTGAGGTTTCAGTCCTCAAATGGAAAGCATTTGGTTTTGTTCGTTGTGAAATACCTTTTAATCGAATGTACAGGAGTCTTGGAGTACCAGTCTGGAAATGCCGGTTCCTGGGTTGGATTTCTGGTCGACTAGTAGAGATTTCTTGACTGCAACTCTGCTGTATGATGAAGACGTTCTCGTGGCTTAAATCTTTTTTCGATCAGGTAAATATACAGTTTGAAATCACTTTTGAAACTTTTCTCAAATTTTTTGAATGTGAATCTTCTCTTCCTGGTTACCGTTGTTAGGTACGTGCACTTTCATATCCGTACTATTCACACATATACAATAAATGTTAACGTTTTCTACTTTATAAAATTAGTTTCTAAATTAATATTACTATTTACAATATTGTTTGGAAATATCTCTACTTTATTCCATCTCCATTTTGATTCTATTTTATTCTTTTGGGATCCATTTTGATGACCTATTTCCTTTTCATTGACATATTTCTATAAATCAAGAATGCTTTGATTTTCCTGTTCAAATTTGTTGTACCTCATATACAGGATGTTCTTTTTGTTAGTATTCACTAGATTTTGAAAATGTTTCATTTTTCAGGTTTTTGTCTGCTGATTTGGGAGATATCCATGTGTGAAACGTAGACTGTGCTCGTAGTCATCGAATACACGTTTCGAATGTGGTTTGATGAACTATTCTATGTGTTTTTGCTGAGTATTTGGATGTTCCAGTGTTTGTAAGACTGCTTAAGAATAAGATAAGTTATCAGCCATGGTTTTTCTGATTTGGGTTTATTTTAGAATATAATATATATATATATATATATATATATATATATATATATATATATATATATATATATATATATATATATATATAGAATACAACAGTTCGATCTAAGGAGTGGGCAGATTGAGAACTTAGAAAGAACTCGTTACGAGACCTGGGGAGTGGGCAGATTGAGGCCCCGGCGTCGAGTATATATATATATATATATATATTCACTTGATTTATCAAGGAGATCTTGTCTTTGACTTCGCTGTGAATTGATTTGATTGTTAGGACGGTTTTGTTTGCTATTTTTATGTTAGGTAAAATTTGGAAAATTCTAGAGAGTCTGGGAGTGATCTCCACGTTAAAAGGTAAGGCCTCGTTGATCCATTGCTCGCACAAGTTTCGACTTTTGAGGGTTGACGTTCGTCAGCTGGTTAACGGAACGAACAATTTTAGAACAACAACAACAATCTACATCACTACATATTCACATCATTACCTTTCATCAGGGAGATCACTCCCAGACTTTCCAGAATTCTCCAAATTTCACCTAACATAAAAATAGCAAACAAAACCGTCCTAACTATCAAATCAATTCACAGCAGAGTCAAAGACAAGGTCCCCTAGATAAATCAAGTGAATGTCGTGTATAGTATTCCTTGCCAATCATGCAACAAAATATATGTTGGCCAAACTTCACGATCATTAGGTGCGAGAGTCGTTTCTCACAAAAGTGATTCAAGACTACACCCTGAGAGATGTGCACTGGCGAACCATGTGAATGAGTTTGACTACCATATGGATTACGATTCAATAAAAGTTGTAACCACTGAAACTCCAACAGTTGAGAGGTCTTCTTTAGAAATGTCCTACATTTTCCAAAATAACAATTTTATGAACAAAAGAACAGACATTAATCACCTAAGTGAAATATATTCTTATTTATTGACTCTAGACAAGAACCTATCCAATAGTAATATTAGTTTCAGTAACTCAATTTCATGATCAAAATTCAAGGTAGCCAAAAATGAAATTTAGTAATATATTTCAATTCAATTAGTTCCAAATTAGTAACAAGATTACAGTTGGTAGCACACTGACACCCCAGGCCCTCAGCCACAACTCAATTGTCAACTTCATATTTCAAATCTATGTCATACTTCAGAACTGACAAGCTCATGTGAGAGCAACTTCCAGATTTCAACCTGAAAAATTTTAATCAAGTTTTGATTATGTATCATGTTTCATCGTCGACAATGTCCCATCAATTCATCTCTAACATCTATGTAAACATCCTCAAATAAGACGTAAGTCATTAGTAATTAATATTTTAGATTAACTTTACAACTTTTTTATATATTATTGTAGTTTTCCTAATGATGGAAATAAAATTTTCCGAAAGCTTGGACTAACTTAAAAGAGTACTCCTTTACTTGCTGAAACACCCCACTATCCACTGGTTTTATTCTTAACTAGTCAGCAACGACTACCCTTCCTCTCTCTCTCTCTCTCTCTCTATATATATATATATATATATATATATATATATATATATATATATGTATATATATATATATATATATATATATATATTTGTGATGTGTATTTGTGATGTAGTCTCGACCGTACTTCATAAACTAGATTTGGAAGTTCTCAGGTATGCGGTCTGTTTACTAATAAAACTCATTTGTTCTCGATCTCAATATTTCGCTAATGTTTATCAGCTAATAAATAGTAAATTAGCTTATATATATATATATATATATATATATATATATATATATATATATATATATATATATATATATATATATATATATATATACATATTTATATTGGAACCGAATCATCAGCTGAGAGATATATGCTGTCTCAAGAAAAACTGCCTAGTTCTCAATGGCTGTCTTAGTCGTTCCACAAAATTGTTCAAGGCGTACATTATGAATAGGTAATATGCCTGATTTTTTGTTATATCTTCAATTATGCATTTGACATCTCTATAACGTAGAAAAATGTGAGTAAAAAAAAAAATTCAAATTTTTGTTCAAAGTCGTTCAAACACCATGTCCCAAGTTTTTACTGCTACATAGATCAAAGCTAACAAACATTCTTAAAAGTATTTTATTGAAACGAAGTGCGAAAACACTAGAATTACAACCGATGAAGTGTTTTTTCGTATTGCGACCTGTCACAAGTCGTCCTTCATTTGCCACAGTCACATGGCCTAAATCTCCAGCATGCTTTTCGCTGGTTATCAGTCAAATAAGCTTTATATAAATCAAATTTTACAATGTATACTGTTCTCATGTTGTCGATACTTCCTATCTCCTGACGAGCGAGTACTGAAGATGACAAAAGTCGATAGCGCTTTGCCATAAAATGTTAAGAATTATACACTTCATACAAAAGTCCTCGATTCATAAATTACATAATATTGGAATACGTGGAAACTCTTGGGGTGGATAAGATTGTTCCTAATCGAACGAAAATTTCAAGTAGCTTTCGGTGCATTTACCAGTGAGGGGAAGTCGGTTATAAGTGGGGTGCCTCAAGGCTTGGTATTGGGCCCACTGCTCTTCATCATGTACCCTTCTGACCGGTGCTCGATAATATTCTCCTTCTGCTAACTGTACGCCGATGATACCAACATTTTTTGTAATCCCATGAATTACCAGTGCACTCTCGAATGGCATTTACAGACAAATTATCATATGCAACTTCAAAATGATCTTGAAAAAATTTACCAGTGGACTCTGACAAGACTTTCACCTCCAAACATATTCAAGTGCGTCTTTCTGCGGTACATATTCGATAACGAAAAAATATCTCATACTGATATTGTCAGCGATCTTGGATTGACAATTACATCAGACCTTTCGTGGAGCGCGCATATAAAAAACGCAGTGGAGCAAGCTAATACAATAAAGTGTTTTCCCTGGGCAAATGTTGTGAGAATGTTAATCACTCTTCTTTTGCCAAACTTTACGAAACGTTTTTCAGGCCGGTTCTTGAATTCGGAAACTGTATGATATTACTTTGTATATGAAATATCGATTCATGAATGTGAAGGGTTTTCGTGACTACGCATGATGAAAACAACACAATACATTGTATCTTCCTCTTGTATGAAGTTGCAAGTAAATGTTCAAATCTTTAATTAATTACATTTTCAATTAGTAATCCTTTCACCATCGAATTAATCATTTTGTTGGATATTTTTCAAATAATAATGTTCCAGTGAATTTTGATTTGGTTAGGAAAGAGACAGCCGAAGAATCAATCTTGAATGATGTTTTGCGTTCAGTTGAAATAGGATGACCTAATATAACAATTCTACAAAGACAATCTGAAACACTTTTATAGTATAATAAATGAACTGTCTATTGAAGCTGATTGTTTGATTTGGAACAATCGCACAATCATTCCTGAAAAGTTGAGAGAGACAATTTTCACAGTTTTACATTCCAGTCATATGGGGGTTATGAAAAGGAAGAGTTTGGTTCGATCATGTTTTTGGTGGTCGGGGCTAGGAAAACAAATAGAGGAAATTTGTAGAACATGTCCAAATTGCCTCATCAATTAGGTTTCGTCTGAAAAATCTGATTTACATCCATGGCCTTGGCCAGATCAACTTTGGAGTAGACTCCATTTAGATTTCATGGGTCCATTTCGGAATAACTATTTTCTTATTATTCTGGATGCTCACAGTAAATGGATGGAGGTTTTTTCTATGAATTCCATCGCTTCCACTTCCACAATTGAGATTCTGAGATCATGTTTTGCCCGTTTCGGTTTACCTTTACATATTGTAACCGATAATGATACTTCTTTCTGTTCTGAAGAATTCGAAACATTTTTGAAAAATAATATCTCACATGTTACCAGTCCATCTTTTTATCCATCATCTAATGGAGCGGCTGAACGCCGTTAAACCGGTAAAAAGTGCTCTGAAAAATTCACTCGGAAAGGACAAAAATGGTAATTTGAATTTTATTCTGAACAATTTTCTCTTTGATTATCGATCCACACCTCATTCTACTACCAGAATGAGTCCTGCAAAATTACTTTTGAACAGAAGTTTGCGTATACACGCTTTGATAATCTTTTACCAGGTGACGTAACAAATTTGAAAACTCACGTCTCAAAAAAACAAGAAAAACAAAAATTTTATACCAGAGGTAGAAGTTTTCTGGTTTTTGAACCAGGTGAAAGTGTAACTGTTAGAGATTATCGCAAGAAAAATATAATAGAATGGATTGAGGCAGTTATAGTTAAAAAAATTAAAAATGTTACTTACCTTGTGAAAATTCCAGAATCAGGCGATATCCAGTGGAAAAAAAAATTGAACCAGATTGAAAAACTGAATGCGACATAATCTGAATTACCGTCATCAGTAAATAAGACAGAAAATGTTCATCCAATTCAAAATACTTCAAATGAAATTTCCACTAATGACGCCATATTTGAGAGACAGTTGAATTGGGAATATATACCAATGGCCCAAAACCATATATTATTCCGAACTTTCTTCTTTGTCGTTCCTCTTGGTTCTTAACCCAACAAAATCTGAAGATTATTGAATTAATATTGTAATTCATGCAACTACAGAAAGCCATATGTTTAATCTATCCCGATAAGTTGCTGTGTTAGTCAGCAACTTCTCGTATAACTCAAATTTGCCTTTGAAAAAAACACAGGAAGTAATAATCATAAAAATACTCATCTTCGACGTTTCGGAAACCGTTTTCAAAAATCTTTCGAAATTATTTTCACCTGGGATTCGTTCTTTGTGAATGTTTCATACATTACATGTCAAATTTCTAATTTCCCATCTCCAGGAAGAAGAGAATCCACAAAATTGATTTCATGAATGTCTTCCTCCAAAAACATTTAGAAAATATTAAAAAGCAAAAAAGATATTTTCAAATAGCAACATTTCGTAACAATAAGATTCTCTTTTCCATAATCGAAATCTACCCGCTTACACTCAACAATATTACGCACACAACAATCTATTGATGTTTGTTATTATATTGAAATCATCAGAACTCAACACAAGTTGACTCAAACCAGATAAACGGTTACCAAACAACCCTTCCAGAGACCCCGCCGTTGCCGCTGAGAACTAGTGCAAAGAGAGGACTGATACAGGGGATAATCCTCATACACACCCACTGAAATTACACACACAAACATCGCATAGCAAACTGTAGCTAACTTTATTATAGGAAATTCACGGAACTAGTGTAAGTAGCTGGTAATAGCATTAAGTCGCAGCAGGTGAACCAAACATGTTATCGCAGTGGTGTTGAGGTGAGTACACGTCAATAGAATTGGGATGCTGTCGAGAGTAATCTCTTTGATTGAATGATTCCAATTATGTCATCGACATGAGATACAAGATCAGGACCAAAATTGTTCTTCACCCATCTGTTCACCGGATTTTCATCAAACATAATATACGTTGATAATAATATCACTAATGAGTTAACTGGGAAAATTGTGTTATTGGCTTTCCACGTGAATGGGTTACAATGATAATGGTGATAATTATAACGGCTTCTTTGTTTTCCCAAGTGAATACATCATATTCACAAAATTTCGTACAAATATGTACAAGCATAAATGGGAGGAGTTCACATTCAAGTGCTTTCTCAAGAATATTTTATTTAACGGTACCTACATTAATTTGCCCTTTTGGAATTCTGACTTCAAAGTTCAATATATAATATAAATGCTGCAAGAAAAAACATTTTCGAGTATGCTGGCATCTGTTGACACAGAAAGAAGACAAAATACACATCAAATACTTGAGTAACCTCCGAGGGGCAGTTATATCTTTTCGGTTATAATTTCACGAGTGCATTAAAATTACCGATAATTTTGCAGGAATACGTGTTATCTAAAAATTACAAGTTTATTTTCATATTTTTGCGAAAATATGAAAATAACCGAATGCAATTTGTATAAGATATCACGCTTGAATGCATAATTATCTGGTCATTTTTATGCACGAATGTAATTCATTGGAATATTTCACGAATAAAGAAATTCTCAAGGAAATGTTATTTTTTGTTCATTTATACTTTCCTCTATAGATTGTATGGAGTACTCACCTAAACGCGAAATGTTTTTCTATTTTTGAAGTCTATCTGACATTTATTTGTGTTGTTTACTGACGTCTAGCGATACGGTTTCAAATGTGTTCTTATGGTGACTTGATACAATGCAATTACCGCTGTAAGTTTACGATAATTTCATTGCTCTTATGGGACATTTTATATATAAGGGAAATATTCGGTTATAATTGCACGAGTGCATGAAAATCACCGATAATTTTGCAAGAAAGCGTGATATCTAAAAATTGCAAGTTTATTTTCATATTTTGGCGGAAGTGCCTGAGTCCGAAGGACGAGGGCTCTTTTACAAAATATGAAAATAACCGAATGCAATTTGTATAAGATATCACGCCTGAATGCAAAATTATCTGGCCATTTTTATGTACGAATGTAATTCATTGGAATATTTCACGAATGAGGAAATTCTCAAGGAAATGTTATTTTTTGTTCATTTATACTTTCCTCTATAGATTGTATGGCGTACTCACCTAAACGGGAAATGTTTTGCTATTTTTGAAGTCTGTCTGACATTTGTTTGTGTTGTTTACTGACGTCTAGCGATACGGTTTCAAATGTGTTGTTATGGTGACTTGATTCAATGCAATTACCGCTGTAAGTTTTCGATAATTGCATTGCTCTTATGGGACATTTTATATATGAGGGAAATATTTCTACCTAATTCACTGAACTACCCTCATAGTGTAGTTGTCAGCACGTCCTCCTGTCATACGAGAGGTCAGGGTTCGGAATCCCGCTATGGAACCACCGTGGTTAGAAAAAAACATTTGGGACCCTTTTTGAACCTTGCAAATTACAGCTATTCTGGAATTTACAATAACTCCTTAATAAGATATTTACCACACTGAAATCCCCAGGTCAAAGGCTCGTATTCATGTTGTTCACAAGACAACAGAGCCTTCTACTGAATGCAATATCTGCTATCAAACGATCAAACCTGGGTTCAGAAAATGTGTTTTTTTTCAACCAACAGACTCTCTCTCCCTTACGAATATCAACGCAGGAGTCGGAACTTGTGCAAGCAACGGACCAACGAGGCCTTATTCAACGTATAACTGCCAGCACGGGTTGTGTGACTAGGAATTGAACTTTGGTGTCCCTCCTGAGAGACAGACGTGGCAACTTCTACACTACCCAGAATCACTGTTACCCATCATAAATTATAATAATGACCAATCTATGTGACAGTTAAACCTCCATCACGTTTTTCTTTGAAGAAATCGATAAGTATTTTTATCAATATTTCTTCTTCCTCAGGAAACCACTTGTGTTAACACGTATGTTATATTTTGAACAGATTTCTTGTTGGAAACCACCCTTTCTTTTTTATCTATAAGATCAATTAGTGAGTTTTTTTAGTTTCATCGCTATCAAGGTTATAATATATTTTCTTGTTTTTTCAAGAGACATACGAAACCACTTCATTATCAATTGGGAACCTTATAAAGCTAAAGAAACTCCATTTGATACGTAGGAAAGATGAATGAACTAACTCATTCCAAGCGAAAGAGTGATAATAGGAACGGATGATCTTTCAACCCAGAAAGCTTGGTCCATTTTACGTACGGGTCAAAACTAGAGGAGGGAAAAGCCGGAGCAGGAGTTTACTTGGAGAAGGGGGAGAGAAGCTATGCCTTCGCGCTAGGTTCCTTGACAACAGTTTTCCAAGCAGAGATGTGTGCCATCCTGGAGGCAATCAGAATGGAAGAAGTGAGGCTAGGCACATAGAGACGTGTTTATGTCTGCTCTGACAGTCAGACCGTAATCGAGGCTCTGAATGCAACCAGAACCAGGTCAAGACTGGTTCAGGAGTGCAGGGACACCCTGGAGGACCTTGCGACAGAAAAGAAAATGACGGTAGTGTGGTTACCAGGCCATGTGGGGATCGAAGGCAACGAGCGGACGGACCAGCAAGCCAAGCAAGGAGCCGGGCAACCCTACTACTGGCCCGGGTCCCGATTCTCGAGACCTTACGTTCGAGGAACGTATCGTTCAGAATAACGTAGAGCGATATGAAATGTGTGTGCTGAACTGCGATAGAAGATCACGAGCGTATACGTTCGGGTCTCGAGACTCGGGCCCCCGAACCCGCACTCGGCAAAACAAGGAGACTGATAACAACGGCACTGAACGAGTGGATCGTTGAAAGATTAGGTGAGGAGTGGAGAGGAATATACTGCTGCAGGCAGTCAAATCAAATGATATCGGGCCCCGACAGGGCAAGAACGGTCAAGATATTGAGGCTAAGCCGCAAAGAACTCCAACTCTTAGTGGAAGTTCTAACCGGACACTGCGGCCTCAGGAGGCATCTTACTCTCATAAGAGTTGAGGCAGGCCCACTATGCGCGGACTTTGGAGAGGAGGGAGACTCCTTCAACTTCCTTTGTGAATGTGGAATATACAGCAGGCTCAGACAAAATGTTTTCGGAGCCGGCACTATCAAGGAAGAGGAATTGCACTCTTTGCGATGGAAGGATATTATTTTGAACTTTATAAGAAGGTCGAAAAGGTTCGAACAGGTATCCGCATAAACTCTTTTTCTATAATTTATGAAATTTTCGCAAAAACATCTATGTTAGTTAGTAAGGGGTCTTTGTAAAAACAACGTATATTTTCTGTAACAACCGGTCTGATCAACTTGGGGAAGTTAATAAACGCCTACTGTGAAAAGTATCAACATCTATTATTCTGGCCAAACCACTACAAATATACAACATTCTACCTAACGTTCTTTATCCTTTTGCCAATCCCCGTTTTTAGCGAAAAAGGGAGAAGGTTACAAAATTTTGGCGTAGCAGTGGAGGAATTTTTCGAACTCAATTGGTTCCCAGAAGTGAATTCCATAGGCTTGAGCATTGTACGCGGACATTAGTTTTTCTACAGAAAGCAAGTCTACATCTCTCTCGAGTTTCCAAGAACGAGAACATCCAAGAAGAAATACCTTCAAACGACAACTCAGCGCCACATCAAATCAAGTGTCCGAAAACCTACAAGATCAAGTTGAAGATCGCCAGTGTTCCTGAAACTAACCAACTGCAACAAGACAATCTTCTCCTGAAGATGCTAACCTTGTTAGCGGAATGCGCGTCGAGTGCAAAAATATCAGTTTGGTGTTAGGGTAATTGATCTCTAGAAAAATTTTCAGAAAAATTCTTATAAAGAAAAATCTCTGCCCCGTTGAGGAAGCGAACCTGGGACCTTTCGAGCGACAGGCGGGTGAGGAACAACACCACCCTTTTCTAGAAATAGCATAAGTTCAGAAAAATCTTGAAGTGTTATTGAGCACATGAAATTAGTTTTCTCAAGCCAAAGAACACTCTCAATATTCCAGTGGGTCCGGTAGGTGCGAACATTCGACTCAAAATCAATCAGAGGGTTCAATTTGAATCAAGGCTGACGCAGTTCATTACAATTTTTTGTATTCGGTTTGATGATCGTACCACATGGTATATACCCATATAACCAATTTTTCGGAGATTTCTCATCAAAGGTTGTTCACACAATAATATAGAGATTGTTCCGTTTGAAAAAGTCGAGAAAAAATTGTTTTCCAGGTCTAATTTACCTACTCATTATTGTAAAAAAGGCTCATATTCGAATTATTATTCAACAATGAAAAAACATACATTTTGAAAACTCCGTCAAGAAAACAAAATTTTCCAACACAGTTTGTCTACATTCTTTAAGCCAAGATGCATATATTCCTAGTAAAATGACCTCTATACCAGTACAATGCTAATGTTTTCGCCAAAATAGCTAGACCTACGGCTCACTTGATAATGACATTCAAAGAAAATTCACATTCTTGAAATTTCTTTACAGATGGCGTCAAGCGGCAACTCTAGACATGACATGAAGTCTGACGAAATTTCTATTAGCGAATTCTCTAGAACAACTCCTGCAGAGTCAGCGTGTTACTTTCTTTTTTCAACACTCTACGTGATGAAGGATAAAGATACACGAATTCTGTCAAAAATTGCACGAGTTTTTCTGTTTCTGTTTGGACGTAAATACAGATATGCATCTTGATACACATATTACAGATAGATGCATTTGCTTTATATTCTCGATATGTTATGAGAACTTAATATCATAATTCATAGAAATTCCTACTTTTCGGCTTCAGATAATTCGATGAGATTCTTTGAAATATCGGTATCGACGTGAGAGGTAGTGGAGTTGGAATACATGGAAAAAATAGTACGTCAATATACAGTTTATCGAGCATTATAGTGTTTAATTCGAAATGAATTGGCCCCTCTATAGTCCAGATTAACCTGAGTGATTTCAATTCATAAGGAAGATTGCTATCTAAAGTGCAGGCTATTATTTATGTCGCTGTGAAAGGAGACTGTGTTTGGAAACACTTTCCCGAAAGAACTTATATTCCATGATTTTAAATTTTTGCTATTGCATCTTTGTAACAACCAGTGTCACTAATGCTGGAACTTGAAATAAATATGTAAAACTGGGAAACTCTAGAAAGCAATCAGCAAATAACACAAATAATTCTTCTTCCAAAGTAAAAACTGAGCAAAATGAACTTGGTTTTTATCAGCGTCAGAATAATTTCGCGTTATATTGACCAGTTGAACTTGAGTACGTGTTTTGAGTGTTTTGTACTAACCATCGGAACTTGATATAGATGAATAGATGATTGATTATTCAGTTTACAAATATCACAGCGTTTGATAAACAACACTCAAATTAAATACTTAACAAACGGAGAACAACTAATAATTGAAAGCAACGGCGGATGAGCGACAAATAACTAAGAAAACTACGGTAGAGAATTGATCTGGAAACGACAATAGCTGGTTGAAGGAAACCATAAAATTATGGAAATATTGTAGCAAAATTTCAATAAATCAGAATGCAAATGTCAAAAGCTGTCAAAATTCGATTCTTGCACCATCTACTGGAAATCGCAGTGAGTTCCGTGGATATAATTTATCGTGTCTAGAGTTTTTGACGGAAAAATATCGAATCGGTGATCGAACCAGGAATATATACATCCTGCTTTTAGCATAACTTCTGAATTGCTTTATGTGTGCCCATATTTTCCACGATAACACATGTAAAGGGTTGAAACCAAATAAGTGATTCCACAAAACAACAAATACTTCTGTCTACATCAACCATCAGAAAAATAACATTTGAAAGATAATGAAATGAATCAAATTTTGATAATCAATTTTCAAAAAGATACTGTGATTGTGTTGCAGGATATAACATTATTATCGACTCTCTACAAAAGATTCCTCCGAACAAAACTGTAACATACAACCTAATCCGAAACAACCGCCCTGTATATGAATAAACAATAGACACAGACACGTAGTAATGAATGAGCCTTTGTCCGAATCCCGCCTATTCCACGTAGTTGTCTCGAAACGTCGATACGTTTTGCCAACCGTGATTTATCAACATTAGACTGTCCTCCCACAAGATTAAGTGCAAATACGTCGATATTCAAAGTTTGTTCCGAAATCGACGTTCTAATCCTTCGCTTCCACAGATTTATGAGCCATCTTTGAGTAATCAGACTTCCGCAAATCCTTTCAACTCGCCGGGCATAATTCATATCGGATAATAGGATTGGGCAGACGAGAAAAATGGATTCGAACTCAACTCCCTAATTGTACAGTAGTGCAAGGTAAAAAGGGGTTTGGGATCATAAAGAAACTGTTATAAGGATTATAAAAGTACCAGTTAAATTTTTAGGAAATACTTATAGTACGTGAGGAAACAATATAATATATCTGGGAGAGAGCATGAAAATTGGAATAAATAATAAATTACAAATTTATTAAATTTACAAATCAAACAATAGATTATATGGAATAGCCATCACATATTTTGTAAATTCTGATCAATTGCCATTGATTGCTCTTGTTCATTCTTCCTTTATAGGGTATATGCCAGGACAAAAAAGTATCACCTCTGAAAGGTAAAGAGGGGCCCATTTAAGATGGAATCTGTTCCATAAAGTTTTTTTTCCGCAAATCGCTAGTAAATTTTGACATTCCAGACAAAATTCCTTGAAGGAAAAGTTAGGATTTCTGTACTGTAAGAAAATGATATTTCCTTACGGTTGTTAGTGTTCTATATAAATGATTGAAGACAGTTTCCATAGTACCTAAAAAATTGTTGTTCTAAAATTGTTCGTTTCCGTTAACCAGCTGACGAACGTCAACCCTCAGAAGTCGAAACTTGTGCGAGCAATGGATCAACGAGGCCTTACCTTTTAACGTGCGATTACCCAGCACGGTGGCCTGACGAGGATTCGAACCCCGGCCTTCCGCTTGACAGGAAGATATGCTAACCTACCCCAAGTAATTTTATAACGAATTCCAAAGCACCATTTATTTGTGAATGAAATTATACGCGATTTTCATCACTTAGGCCACAATATGGCCCATTGTACATCCTCCCAAGGAGTCGCTCTCCTAGGACATTGTCCATCCTGCCTTATCCAGGAAGGAGGACAGGTCACCAGGGGACATCTCCTTAATATCGGAGGACAGGTCACCAGGGGACATCTCCTTGATATCGGCAGGTGTAGGCCAAAACTCACCGAACACACCCTCTCTTATCGACGATAGCTCCAGACATTCACATAAGACATGCCTGACAGTTTCATCTTCCTGTTCACACATGCTGCATAGAGGTGTGTTCACTAGCCCCATAATATGGAGGTGGTTCCTTAGTTGACAGTGTTCAGTCAGAAATCCCACTGTTAAACGTAGGTTCTTTCTGGTCATCGCCAAATATTTATTCGGATCCAGCTTCTCAGGGTCGCCCAGGGTGATCCTGGCAAAACTGCATCCTTTGGTTTCATCCCATCCCTTAAGGGATTGAGTATGGGTGTAACGTTTGGCTAGTTCCGCAATTGTCGAAGTCGTCAAACCATGGGTGTCGCCTGGATTTTCATCACAATTAACCAATATCTGTCGAATTTCAAACGTTTTGCAGGCTAATAGTATGTTTTCCTCGTAGAAAAGCCACATTCTTGGACTCTGTGTTGTTAAGTCATCCAGGGATGCTAGACTTTTCTTACTAGGTAAATAATATACTATTTGCAAATGATATTGTTCGAGTGATTCGAAATCAAGAACTAAAATTTTTGTGTTGAAAATGAATATGTAAGGAAAAGAATCGTCCAAGCTAGGTTCGAATTGGTCGAAGTAGATGGTTTCCCATCTTCAAAAATTACTTTTGAATATGGGAAGAGTATTATTTCCCGAACAAGGTTGAAGCTTAAGGTCAACAAAATGAGCTGTCATCACACCATCTGCCCATCGGCTTCGTTAGCTTGAGCATTGTTAGAGGTATGATAGTGTGAGCTACCTTGTACTGACGAGAGGCCAATTAGCCCGAAACCGGTCTACGAGTGTACCCGTCCCAATAATTGAAAATCGCTAAAGCATATGCGAGCATTTATTCTGTCATTGAGTGTTATCCCATTCTACTGTGTGATCTCCATTGGCAGTGAGAATGTGTTCTGGTAATTTAGAACCACCAATCTGTCTGTTCTTGATGTACATATTCAGTTCACCCGTTCGCACTTCAAAGGTCTGGATGTTTAAATTCAATTCTTTGTGTTTTCTGTTATGTTCACACTCACCATTAAAAAAATTTACTGGAAAATCTTCAGTCAATTTATCACCTCGAGTACTGAATATTAATAAGAAACTTTCATTAAAGGTTTGAAGTTAGTTGTAACTCCAAAAACTACACCTACATTCAAATGATAACAGCTTTAGAAAATACCGACCACAATCTACCACGAGAGATAGCTGGTGACTATAGATCTGATTGCAAAAGAGTACTAGCGCAGCCTTGTAAATTTAGAGGTAATTCGAACGAATTTGAAAAAAATGTAGCGGAATTTTGAATATTGATGTGATGAAACTATCAAAATTATTTCAGCTGACAATGAGAACGCCACAATTATCATGAACACAGACAAAAATGAAAACAAAGTAAAAAAATTGATAACAAAAACCACGTATGAAATACATAACCAAGGCAGGCGAGGGAGTTGGCGCTGTGGTTCCGCGTCCGCCTGTGTCTCTAGAGGTCCCGGGTTCGCTTTCCTAACGGGGAGTTAGTAACAAGCCTGATACACAACACACACATATACACAGCGGGGTCTGCGAAAAGGGCTCATTGGGGCCTAGTCGCTGACTCTTGCGTCTTCCACCCAGTACCATAACAATTTTTTTAAAATTATCAACTACAATCGAGTGATGTTAATTCCTAAACAGAAACATATCTGTTCCTACTTTTTACCAAGACATTGATGGAACATCATGAGAAATTATTAGTTTATTAATCAAAGATTGTAGACTTTCACGGCCGGCAATCGATGAATTGTTAGAAACTTTCCGGAAACTTCTAAAGGTTCACTTATAATTTCATAGGTGTTACAAATGTCACAATTTTCTATATCATTACTCATGCCTGGCCAAAATATAATATCTGTAGCTCTCATTTCACACCTTTTTTCCCAGGTGGGGCATATTATGTATTACTTCAAACTTTTTTCCTTGAACTTTTTGGGATTTATATTTTTTCCCTCTTGAAAATTATGCCATTGGAAGGAGATATCTCATCTCTATATGACCAAAAAATTTTATATTCCTCATTCAATCAATCTTTTTCTCAGAAAACCACTCTCAATAAGCTCTTCAACTATTCATCTCTCTCCGTCTCCAATCTAATTTTCTCTAAGGTTTAATTGGTTATGGGTAAATTTTCTATAACCGAGCACAAATGAGCCTCAATCCCTTCACTATGAGAAGTATCATCATTAACATAAAATGGATAATGTTCCCTCGACAAAGTGTCTGAAATTTTTAATATAGTCAGTCTCATCAATTACATCTGATCTT
This sequence comes from Zygogramma bicolorata, assembly GCA_032362365.1. NCBI lineage: Eukaryota > Metazoa > Arthropoda > Insecta > Coleoptera > Chrysomelidae > Zygogramma > Zygogramma bicolorata. The sequence continues at coordinate 32,933 of JAVJAQ010004959.1, read as the reverse complement.
CCATGAATATACTGCTGCGATTTTCCACATCCCGCGAGTATTGCGAACATTTCATTTGCTGACAAAATGGTTAAGGCTTTCGCGGCCGAGGTTATTAGTATAACTACTTTTCTTCGGAAATGAGTAAGCCTCTGAAGAAGCTGGCCACTCGCGCTAGCGAAACGTTAGGAAGAAATTCCAAAGAACGACGGCCTTCAAGCCCGAAGAAAAGTAGTCATACTAATCTCATTTGCTATCTGCACCCATTCTTGCTGAGGTCTGACTGAAAGCTTTCGATAAATGAGCTATCACATCACCATTTTGTATGAGAGCTGCTGCACAGCCAGTCATTAGATGATAATATCACAGGCTCACTTAAGTTGAAGAATTTCAAAACTGTTGAATTACTCAAACACTTCTTTAACTTTACAAATGATTTATGTTGTCCATGATTCCATTGAAACAAAGCGTCCTTATTTATTAATTCTCTTAATGGTGCTATTATTTCATTCATATTCTTTATGAACCGACTCGAATAAGCAACCATACCCTTAAATAGCTAAAATGATCAATTGCATCCACTTCATCTGGGTCATGTTCGAGTCCTTCAGTTGGAATAATGTTTCCCATATTTTCAATTGGAAGCTGAGTCCATAAGAAGTCTCAAGAATATGTATCTCCCAAATGGAGTATTGAATGTGCAAAGATTACCGCCTTTTCTATTGGATTTTACCTTGGGTACAGTCCATCACAGAACAATATTTGGCCGTTCCAATTTTGCCTAGCAATTCATCTGAATATAGAAAATGATATCGTTCTCTTTTACTGAATCCATAAGGATTTTTAGGATCTGAACAAAGGACTAGATCTTCAGAAGACTTTCCAATTATAATCAAACTGTTGACTCAATCTGTTGACTCGTCAATTTTTTTGATGACTCCTCGCTCCAGCTCATTCAACTTGACTTTCAGTTCTGCATGTAATGCGAATGGAACTTTCTTTGAAGGATGGATCACGGGAACAGCATTTACCTTTATCTCTATATTATATTCACTTTCTATATTACCTATATATACCCTGAGATACATCATCATAGCTTATTAATATCTCATCCAAATTTTCAATTTTATTCACAGTGGCAACTTCTCCAGTTTTTCGTTTCGGATCCAAATCGATATTACTTGAGCCCCCTATTAGAGGGATTATTTTTCTTCCTACTATACAAAATTTCTTAACATAATCAGAAATATTGTCATATAAACAACAAATTCCCATCGTTTCCAATATTCCGCCACTTTAGGCTGTCAATTTTCCTTGAATTTTTGCACACATTCTTCATTAATTTTGAATTCCTCAAAAAATCTCAAAAGGCAACACAGTACAGTTTCCACTCGCATCTATCTTAAAATATAGATTCGGGGTTTCATTCAGTTATAATTTTACTTTTCGATCATTATTTTCCTTATTTATACAGCCTATAGAAAAGTGGTTGTCGTCATCGTCTACTTCTAGAGTATATATGTTATTTAATTCACAACATTTGGTCAATGACAATTACTGCATTTTTGCATTTTTGCATTATATTAGGTTCATGTATTTCCATCGGGGCGTGAATTTGTAAGGGTCAAGGGAAATTATTTTTTCTCGAATTTATTTTGAAATGAGTTTGGAACGATAGCACTACTGTACATATTTTTCTCAATCGACAATATTCAGTGGATTCGGGAGAAAACAAATGGATCATCGCGAAATCTGGCTGTAAATCAATAAGGATTCAAGGAGATAAGGCAACGGTGAAATTCATAAAAGAAAAAATTATTTATTGCATAGGTAATCTAGAAAATAAGATACGTTATCACTTTACGGCAGCCCCTCAATAAATGTTGACCTTGTTGAACCAGTCCAAAAATATACTAACAACATTCGCAACCGAATCGTTTCAAATGGAGTAACCTCCGTGGTCGCATTTTTTTGTCAAAATGGATGGAGAATCAATTGTGGTAGTTTTACTTATTTACGTAACATGCCATATTTTGACTTCAGTTTTCAATGTGGTCAACAACTACTATTTATTGAAGACAATGCATGAAAGGAGTGGCACCAATAATAAACTGTATTTACTGAATTCCCTGAGTAGTTCCAGAACGGCCCAGTGCATACAAGACCACTTTCTGCTGGTGATCGATGAATTATCCAAGAATAGTGTTTCTCAACGCAACTCACAACCAGCAGGAGTTGAGCATCACGTGAAAGCAGAGGATAATGATTACGAAGAACTTGGTGGGTATATGAGGCCAGCTATGGAACCACCTTCTATTTACCAAAACTGAAGAAATGGGTTCGGTGATCGATAGGACTGCTAGGATAGCATGTTTAGTGTAGGTCTGAAGAGTGAAGTGTAATCAGATTGTTAGAAATAAAGTGGAAATTGTGAGTAAATTGGTTCAACAATCATTGCTTGGGAAAAATGTTTTGTGCACCCGTTACTTCCAGAATTCTTAGTGAGTCTCACAATTTCTACCGTGACATATCATCGTCGATTTAGTGATTTAAATTTCAATAGACTCATTTGTGAAAGTTCAATCGAATTCAATGGTCGCATAATGCATAACTTAATTGAGGAAAATCACATCTCTCTCTACTATCACTCCTGGTATTTTACTGATACTCTGGTATGTTTCATAAAAATCACAGCAGTGAGTTTCAACTGGTAGATAGATTTTCCGTGGTGTGGGTTATGCTTTTACTATGTATTTATAGTGAAAATGTCTTGAGTGTAATAAATGAAAAAGCTACTGAGGAAAAACCCTCACTCAGTATTTGAAGTAGCACAAATGAAATAATTTCAAAAAAAAATATTGTAACTGACTATTGAAATACATTTTCAATATCATTCATGCCATTCATTGATGGAGTTCATTTTGAAGATGAATCAGATTGAAGACATGCTTTTGAATTTATTAATAACGATATATGAGGTCATCGAGTGATGGGAACTACAGCAGATATTTTTACTGAAGGAAGTCTGATGAAACTTACACATTTTTGACCACATGAATCAATGGTAAATGAATAAATGAAAGTTCATCAATCCTTCCAACAATTTTCACAATGCAAAGGACAAGTTGAAACATGATATAACATGAAGCAAACGAAAATGTACAGAATACACAGGCATAAATATGTATAGGTAGAGATAATAGGTTCATTGATATGATTCGCAAATAACAAAATCTCAATGTTGAATCAAAATTGATGGGAAGAATTTGAATTCTCAATGATATGGAAACATTATCTGAGTTAACAGTTTCTCAAGGCAAGAATCCCGCACTTTTTAGTTCGTCGGGCAGACTATTTTCAAAACGACAATTTTCATTGGAATGATTTTTAATACTATCAGTGTTACCGTTTTTCCAATTCGATATCATTTTTGTTTTCCCTATTATAGAAGTATGAGGAAATGTTTACTGGATATGAGTATATATAGCTATCATATATATACGTTGAAAGTGTTATCGATAAACAGACCCGTTTTAAGGAACACTATACACATATGAGAAACGACATGATCGGTAAGTCCAGCAAGCTCTGAACAATGATCATGAATAGATGATTTATTTGTTCAGGATTCAAAAATACCCAAACGGGTGAAGAACACGTAAGTCGAAGTACAGTGTCAGAATATAATATGAAGTTTAATTAATTAATTTTTGGCTTTCTTCTCCAAATCGAAAAAAGAGGAATTACAACTTCCATAGGTAAATGATTTTTTTTACAAACACTCTCTTTTGAAAGGTACGTGTATATCTGAGCGAAACAATATCTTGTATGGGTCGGAATGAAATATTACTCTGGTGAGTGAGATTTTTTCTACAAATAGCTCTCTATTTTGCTTTGTGTAGATATTTCTATGTTTGCTATCTATTTGATTTAATTTTCATATGTTCGAGAAAGAAAAAGTGATTTATATGTAACACAGTGCCCGTCGTTGCCGTATAGACAGAAAAGTAGCTGTTTCAGATGGACTCTTTCTTCCTTTTTGTGAGTGAATCAAACTTTCTTGAATGATATACACGTACCTTCCAAAAGATAGTGTTTGTAAATTTGTCTTTTCAATTTTACTTTTTTCATAAAAATGTAATTTCTATTTTTGATTTGAAGAAGAAAGCCAAAAAATATGTATATTGATAGATATAATAGACACAGAAATATATGAAATATCTCAAATTATATATTGATTAGGAAGCACTGCTAAGGTCTGGTGATGTAAAATTACCCAAAACAGAAACAATACAAAATTATAAGTAAATGGTGTCAAATGAATATTCGTCAGTTGAATAGTGAACACTGTAGAGAAGAAATGCTTTCAATTTTTTCAAGTACTGTTTTGGAAAGATTATGTGCTGCAGGGTGCAATTTGTTGGGAAATGTAATCAATAAATGGAAAACATTTCTTTGAGTGAAACTAAATTCAGATATTTTACATTTCAGATCTGCTCTGTTTCTTGTGGAGTAGGAGTGGGTTTTATCAATAATTCCGAAAAATTCATATCTGATGAACATTACGCTGTCCGGTATATACTGGCTATAGAGAATAAGCACATTTTCTGTTATGAATATTGGTTAACAACTATCAGTACGCATAGCTTTGAATATAATTCTGAGGCAACATTTTGAATATATTTTGAATGAATAGTTTTTTGATAAAAATGAATTTGGAACTTCGAATTAGATTATTTATTAAACAACAACATACAACGTCAAAAATATGGTTTCATAGATACATCACCAAAAATACAGAGTGATATATTTCATTTATCATTGAAACTCAACACCACCCCTCAATGAAAAATTGAATACTCAAGAGTAAATTAGAATAACACACTGGTTAAACATCTGCATTCAATAATCCTGAGCGTAGTTTTTCGAAATTCGTTCTTCTCAGTGGTTTGGTCATAATATCGGCCATCTGGCTTTCAGAAGGAATGTACTGAATATCAAATTCACCTGCTGATATCTTTTCACGAATAAAATGAAATTTTATATCAACGTGTTTCATTCTGGAGTGATTTTCAGAATTTTTTGCTGCTTTGATTGCTGATTGATTGTCTTCAAATATCACAATTGACTCATCAGTGGTATGACCCAGATCATGAAGAACATTTTGTATCCAGCAAGCTTCACTGATGCTCTGGCTCAAAGCCACGTACTCCGCCTCCGTGGACGACAGCGCCACTGTTTGTTGTTTAACTGATGTCCAAGATACTGTTGAGTTTTACACTTTGAATACATATCCAGATGTTGATTTTCTGTCACTGGTATCACCTGCCCAGTCGGCATCTGCGTATCCATGTAGAATAACGGCGTTTTCATTCCTTCTGAAAATCAGTTTCAGGTCGATTGTTCCTTTTATGTATCGCAGAATCTGTTTCAAAGCTTTCCAGAGATCTTCGTTAGCCTTAGATTGATATCTGCTGAGGTAACTCACAGATTGGCATAAATCAGGCCTTGTTCCTTGAACTGCATTCATAAGGCATCCTATTAACTGTCTACATCTATTTTCCAATTCCTCATCTTCTGCTGATTCGAGGGGAATTTTTATATTTGGATCCATCGGGGTTGTTGCTGCTTTGCAATTCATCATATTGAAGCGATGAAGTACTTTTTCTAGATATTCTCTTTGGTTCAGTTCTATAGTTTCTTCGGTTTGTAGAATACTGATTTCAAGATAATTCGACACTTTTCCCAAATCTTTCATTTCGAAGCTTCCATTTAAATTTTGTTTCAACACTTCCACCGCTTGCTCATCGTCTCCAAGTAATAATAAATCATCCACGAATAATAACAAATAAAGTTTTTTGTTATTATCTTCTTTGATGTAAAGACAGTAATCTGCTTTGGATCGTCTGGAACTCTGGTTCTCCATAAATGTGTTGAACTTTTCATTCCAATATCTGGGTGATTTGTTCAAACCGTATAAAGATTTATTCAGTCTGAGTACTTTATCATCTTGACACATGCCTTCGGGTTTTGACAAGTAAACTTCCTCCTTTATGTCACCATTCAAAAAAGCACTTTTAACGTCCATTCGATATACAGGAAGATTCTTGTAATTTGCAATTGCCAACAATATTTTCAAAGTTGCTAGTCTTGCCCCTGGCGCATAAATCTCGGAGAATTCGAAATCATGTTGCTGCTGAAAGCCTTTAGCAACTAAACGAGCTTTGTATTGAACAGGTTCTCCATTTTCATTTTTCTTCAGTTTGAAAACCCATTTGGTGTCGATGATATTCTTGTTAGGTGGCAAATCCATAAAGTCATCTTTCATCAAAAGAAAATATTTAGATCCACCAATACTTTCCACTTCCATCGGACCACATAAATCGATGTGAATAAGGGCACCTGGTTCTGTGTAGGTAATTTGATATTTCTTCAATACTGCCTTGATTTGATTTATATTCTGGTGAACTAATTTTTCATGCCAAATTTTTAAGGAAATGTCAGTTGAAGCTGCAGGTAGAGCGCATGACAAATCGACTTTCATGTTCAAGAGAAAAACGTTGCCTCTTCTTTCTGCTTTACAGAATTTTTTTCCATCTTTCTCGAATCTGCACATACTTGAGTTACCAAAAATAGTGTATCCTTTGTCGAGTGCGCTACTCACTGAGAATAGATTGACTTTCAGTTTTGGAACTAACAAGACGTTCTTTAAAACCATAGACACTGGATTTGAATCGAAGTTAGTTGTAACATTTATATTACCAATGCCAACAGCTTCTAAAAGTGAACCGTCCCCAATTTTTATTACTTTATTTATAGGCGATAGCGTAGAAAACCATTCTTCATGCCAGGTCATGTGTTCGGTAGCACCACTATCGAGATACCATAGTTCATCTGATAGTCCATCATTATATAAGGCCATACTTATGAAAGCATTTTTCCATTCTTCATTGTTTCTAGTAGTTTCTTTACTTTTTCTGATACGACAATGCTTTCTTGCAATAAAAGCAGAATTTATTCTGGGATTCATTTTTGAAACATTGGTCCTTAGTATGTCCACTTTTCTTGCATAGTGCACACAATTTACTAGTTTTGGATGCAAACGCATAGTTTTCTTCTGTTAATTCACTTGGTTTATCAGATTTCATTCTTTCTCCTTCTATCAGTAGTCTTGAAACTAAATCGTTGAGAGTTCAATTCTGAGCTGGTACTGACTCCCATGCAGATATGAAGTATTTGAATTCTGCTGGTAATGACATGAGGACTTTCGTAATCAACATCTGATTGGAAATGGTTCCACCTGCTTGTTTCAGTTGAATGACAATATCTTCAAGTTTTGAAATATGTATGGATATTCCTTCACCTCCATATTTATAATTGAAGAACTTTTGCTGAAGCACGTGTACACTGATTTCTGACTTCTGTTCATACACTGATAACAGTTTATTCCATATCTGATGAGCTGTAGATGGCTAATTGGACCTTCTTCTATTCGTGTTACTATAAGCTCCTTGACTCTATTGTCCTTCTGTTGCCATTCTTTGAATTCTTTTTCATATGCTTCTTTTTCAGCTACAGGTCTTTCGCTTGGTTTTGCATCTCTTTCAGCGATTTCTGTGAAGCCCTTGGATGCTAGGACTATCTTCATTTGAAATTTCCATAGACTCCAGTTGGATTTTTTTTTCGATCGAATTTGATTTCCTTGTTCCATTATCAGATTAAACGACTTGCAAACTTCTGTTACTAAATTGATTGCAATACTTTAACGACCTATTCATTCGTCGATACTGGGCCCATAACCTTTTAAATATATTTTGAATGAATAGTTTTTTGATAAAAATGATTTTGGAACTTCGAATTAGATTATTTATTAAACAACATCATACAACGTCAAAAATATGGTTTCATACATACATCACCAAAAATACAGAGTGATATATTTCATTTATCATTGAAACTCAACACAACGTTTATTTACAATAAACATAACTTGACGTTCGTGAAAGCACCCCATACAAAACTATTCATACCGGGAATGTAAATGTGTATCTGTCACTAATACGCCGTCGTACAAGTTATATCAGTTTGGTGTAAGGTTAGGTTAATCCTTGGGAAAAGTCTTGATTTCCACACCAAAGGTTGAAATCTCATCGAATAAATAGATGGACGAATTTCGGAGGTTTACATTGAAAATTATTCTCTTGATACATTTTTGTGTGGTTGATACTCTGGTTATATCGGCTGCCTGATCCTTGATACTATAAGAAATCTCAGAATATACAAATGCGTAGTGAACCTATTATAAGGATACCAATGTTATTGTGACTTAATTGAAATAAAACAATCTGATTATAATTGTACTTGGCACTTCCTATACACATCAATTATCAGCCTAACATCAAACTAATGATCAGTTTTCCTAGCCTGAAGATGCTAATGCTGTTGGGGAAACGCGCGACGTGAGATTGGAGCCTTTGGTGCAAAAATTGAAACTTTTTCTAGGGATCAATTAGACTAAAACCACACTGATATTTTTGCACTCGCTAACAAGGTTAGCATTCTCAGAAGAAAATTGATAATCATAATTGGTTAATTTTCTTCTCCTGAAGATGCTAACCTTGTTAGCGAAACGCGCGTCGAGTGCAAAAATATCAGTTTGGTGTTAGGGTAATTGATCTCTAGGAAAAGTTTCATTGTAGATGATATCATTGTTTCAAAACCCTAACCCGCTGTGTTCGGTTTTTGTGGAAAGATTTGAAGAATGATAGACTTTTTTTGCACATACTAGAGCATGATACATGGTATCAAACGCTTTAGTATAGTCAAGTGAGGGGCACGGCTCAGCTCTTCAGGTTGACTGGCAGTCATTCGATATCTGAAGTGAAGCAGCGCCGAGCGCTATTAGTACTTGAATGGGTGACCTCATGCAGGGAAAGACCGTGTCTAAAACCCATACAACTGTAGCAAAATAGCATATCATAGCTCGCAGGTAATATATCAATGAGCACAAGATATATTGAGGATATGCTGTCCTTCGGAAGGGACTTAAAGCCGGCGGTCCTGAGTCCATGGATTTTGGGCTCGTAAAAGATCCTTACCTATAATTAGAATACCAGAGGTTACTGCAAAATTTCCGGTTGGGAAAGTGTGCTCACCGGCGGCGGAGATTGGCCTTGGTAGTGGAAATAGGGCGACGTTAAATAAAAAATGTGACAACAAAAGTGTAGCTACATTCGTGTCATACGAATGTATTATGTCGTCGGTTACGTCTAACGTCAGTGATGTCATAGTTGAATTTGAGTTTCTATTTCCAAAATGAAAAAAGTTCAACTTGGGTAGTTTAATGTCTTTGAAAGATATGTGAGAATTCTGATGACTTTGAATTTGAAAGTTGTTTATTTGCACAACACATTCGGGTTCCAGTTCCAACACGAAAGTTCCTTGGGTTGGTGGATTTTCAATTTCTTGATTTCAGTGGGAATCGCACAGCAATCGGATTGAGTTCCTGAATATTTAATCATCTGCACTTCGCAATGGGCGTCTTTTCGGGTTGGTATCATCTCGTGGCATATATATTCTTTTGGCTTCTCCTCTTGACATTCAAAGTCGAACAGTATGTAGGTTAGCTCCTTAAGGATAATAAATTTGGAATGACGTATAATTATGTGGAAAATATCCTTTCGAAGGACTGGAAGGGGATATAAATGGTAATAATTTTAATTTTCTTATTCTACTATTGGTACATCAATTATGATCATTATTTGGTTGATTCATTTCGTGAACAGATATTTAGAACTTTTCATGAGTGAACATGAGAAGTATTGAATAGAATTCAAAAATAAACTGTCATAGTTTGAGATTGCCAATAGGAAACAATATCTCTCTCTTTTTTTGAGTACATTCAAGCATAGTTTGATGAATGAAAAGCATAAAGTGATCCATTAGTCGCTTCAATCATCCAAAATCATGTGAGTATGAGTTAAAGGTGAACTTTTATTTTGGGCTTGATTATACTGGAAACTACTGATTTTTTCATATTCCTCACTGAAAAGAGTACTAATGAACCTAATAAATGGATTACTTGTGCAGGAAGTAAGAGTGGACTACATTTATTTCTTCTGATTGGAAACATTCCTGTGAAGTTTCGAGGGATGTGTGGGTCCGACAGATTCTGAAACATATCATTGAAAAGTGTGATCTGATTAACAAATAGATAAAATCAGTTGAGCAAAATGTAATGAAGCATTTTTTATTCCACTTGAGATTATTCATATAAATAAACTGTCTCAATGTGGTTTTAGGGTTTTTGCTAATGTCTGACAGCGATTTTCGTCTGACAATGACATATTATAGGAGTGGGATTATAAATAACAGTACCGATAATAATCAGCTCTACAGGATAGTTCTTGCCTTTCTGGGGTCATCGTCGCGACCAAAACATCTGGCAATTGTTTCAAATGGCAGATTGCTCAAATAATCGAAACATAACAAAAAAAATAACCTGGGTACTTCTCTTTTTTTTTGCTGGTTCTGCTGGAACGACATTCTATCGGTCATCCGCCAGGCGGTCAGGTCAGTGATCTCTGACTAATTAAGAACTGTATATCATCAACTATAAGATTTTCTTGTCATAAATGACATGCAAAAATGTCCACTGTCTCTTCTATCGAACAAAATGGTGAAATTTTACTTTTATGAATATACAATATTGAAAATAATAAAGAAAAAATTGGGCAGCACAGATATCAGGAGTTTATGAATTGGCATGCGGTTATGCCCCATGTTTTTTATGGGTCGAATGGGAAGATCATTCAACACCGGCATAAGAGAACATAGAAATGATACTTGTAATTTTGGATCTTCTTGAAATGGGATTTCATATTCGGTTGAGGTTCACAGCTTCTTCCTTACTGTTGAAATTATCCGTGTGTTTGTGAATCTCTATTGCCTCCCCTTCCAGTCGACTATGGTATCCTTGGTTGGGGGCAATGGGTTTCGCGTTTTCAAACATAATCCTCTGGAGTCGACAGATGTTATGGTCAGCTTTAATGTCGTGTCCTTGTTGACCAACGTCCCACTGGAAGACTCTCTGAGGGAGTTAGCTCACTTGTTTCCCAATGATATCGTCGGACTTTTCAGAGCATGTCTCACGGGGAGTTACTTTCAATAGCGGGAAAATATCTATGAGCTGATAGATGGCGTGACGATGGGAAGTCCATTTAGCCCAGTAAAAGACAACTCTTCCATGGAACGTTTTGAGAAGAAAGCAATCGACACCTTCGATTTAAAGCCGACCTTGTGGCTTCGTTACGTGGATGACACCTTCGTCATCTGAAAACATGGAACGGACGCTCTAAGCATTTTCCTAGACCGCTTGAATGCTCAACACCCCAGCATCGAATTCACCATGAAGACTGAACTGGACCAGCGGATAGCATTCCTAGATATACTGATCGAACGATGTGGTACCAGACTAACCCACAGAGTATAACGAGAACCTACACACACAGATAGGTACCTGTACGCACTATCGAACCACCATCCTAGCCAAAAAAGAGAAGTCTTATCAACTCTAACGGAACGTGCTCGAAGAATATGTAAACCGGAGCATCTGAAGAAAGAATTAGAATATCTTCAAGTGACCAACAGGACCATGAAACTGAAGAGTTCCGCAGGTCAAAACAGGGAGGATGCCCAGATAGTTTCACACGTTTATTTACCATCTATTCCGAGGGACACAGACATAATCAAAAAACTCTTGGGGCAACACAACATTTAAAAGGTTTTCAAACCCACCAGGAAAATACAACGAAGCCTCAGGTCGGCTTGAGACAAAATATACCCACTGTCAGCAGCAGGGGTTTATCGCAAACCGTGCACCTGTGGGAACACGCACTCAGTGAGAGAAACCACAGGATTCTCTTTGAAAACGCGAAACTCATTACCCCAACCAGGGATACTATAGTCGACTGGAAGCAATAGAGATCCACAAACACACGGATAATTTCAACAGGAAGGAAGAAGCTGTGAACCTCAACCGAATATGGAATCCCATTTCAAGAAAATCCAAAATAAAAAACATCGTGACGGCAGGTAGTGCGGTAATTATTGCTGATGTTACTTCACCGAATCCAGTAAAAACGGAAATTAATAATAAAGAACATTCTTGCCACTCGCGCCAGCAAAACGTCAGGAAGAAATTTTAAAAAACGACGGCCTTCAAACACGAATCAAAGTAGTGATACTGTTTACCAAAGTATCATTCATGAATCTCATGTGTTTGACCCAGTGGAAAATTATTGTTGGATGGAAGTACAATCTCGGAATGGAAATATTGTTGCAAATTCAGTTGATGAGACTTGAGTTCATATCGTCCCCATTTGGATTGGTAATCAAGACAGAATTGTATATGCATAGCCAAAGTTCACTTCGAACAATAATAACATTATTTCCTAGGGGTCAGTTTATTTCGTAACCCATGCGGAGATAGTTTGCATGAATAACTTGAGAGTCCGGTCCGCAAGTAATGGTTGAATTGCCTCGAGATTCTAGTGGACTCTGGAATTACATTCTGTATATTGATTACTTCTTCGGAGTGCAACGAAACACAAAAAGGATATTCGAGTAAACCTTCTTTATGCAGACTTGGTCAAAGTGCATGGAAAATCAAGTTGAAGTTATATGGAATATTCAACGAAAGAGGAATCTAGAGCAATAAATCATCATTCTGTCATTAGAGATTGAAGCCGTGGCAGGCTCTGGATGGGATCAAATTTTCCCCTTTTTTGTATAAAAATTGTCATAACTCCTGAACCGATTAGATTTTGGAAAATGTTCATTCCTTATTTTCAATTAAATATCGCCTCTTTCCACGGAGAGTGGAAAAATAAATGACATGTTCTGATATTCTCTGATTTTCAGTGACATGTGGTTGTTCCTTTGAAAGCTTTTCAAATAACTTTCCGCTTCTGATGATCTACAAGGAACAAATTCGGCCTCATGGGGTATAGTTCTCATGTATGAGGCACGGCACCATTACATTCATTGAAGCTTCTTGATTCTATTCAGAGAAATGCGATCTGTCTTGTTGGTGATTATTTGCTCAAAGACGCGCTCGTTTCGTAAGAGCATCGTAAAAGGGTCGGAGACTTGTCTCTCTTTTATAAATATTTTCACGGCCGGTGCTCTTCTGAATTGTCGTAATTCGTTCCACCCTTGGTAGTTTCTACACGTATGACCCAACGAGTACATAAATCTCATCCCTTCGTTGTGAGCTTGGAGACCTGTCGAACCTCTCTTGTTCAAGGATATTTTTTGAATGGAACGGCGAAACCGGAAGTGAAAAAAAATCGCGTGTATGTCACAAAGTTACGCTCATAAGGAATATGGAAGATCTCAAATTTCAATCTAAAACTATAGGAAATATACTGAGGATGTTGTGAACCACTTCTTTCAACGAACTTTGACTCTTCCTTCAATTAATTTTCAATATTATTCATTCAAAGGTATTCCTATCAAACTTTCTTCGAATATTCAGTACATAAGTTTTGAATCCTCTCATATTTATATCTATTGCGAGAATTTTTTGATCTATTTCTGAAGAAATTCTGACTTTTTTTCTGATTGATTCTGAATCATCATCAGGTACTTTATTCATTTCAAAATAATTTTTAACCTTTCTCCTTCGAGTATTCCATGGATACTTTTTGAAACTACTGAAACTGTTTTGAATCTTCCCTGATTGAATTCTGTCCCTTTATCGAATACATTTTGATTGGAAAATATATTCAGAAATATTGATTTAGCGAAGTGTTCTCTTGACCCTTTATGGCCAGAATTTTTGTTTTTTCAATTTTTGTTTCTGATATTGATTTCAGTTGATTATGAGTTGAATCATGGGAATTGATAGTCAAAATAATTTTCCGTTTTCATTTTGGAGTTTGAAGGGTGATTTCGGTATGAAATCACTATGAAGAAAGCGACTTCTGAAGAATCATTTATTAAAATCGAAACAGATTTCCTTGCTCCACCAAAAAATCCAAATTGAATTCAATTTTTAGCAATTAGGTACATTATTTTTAATGAGAAATTTTTTTTTTCGTTCAAACATTAACCAACGTCTGAATGAGGTGCAGATACTGTAAACCTCAGAGGTGAAACGCCATCTGCTGGATGACCAAAGACAAATGCCTACTACACCAAGTAGGGGAGACCTCTAGCGAGCATATCGTACGACGAAACCGTAACAACAAACGTTATAATTCTTGAATAGAAACATTTTTTTGCCCTGATAGAAATCAGTATTCCGTAGTGGTTTCGCAACGAAAACAACAAATTATTTTCGAGAAAAGGACAACTGAACACCGAAAAACTGTCCTGTAATAAGTATAACTGACAATTATCAACTATCGAGATAATAGTTATGTACTTATGTCATTACATTCATATCAAAAGATATGAGAAAACGTTAGTGAAAACTATCCAACAAACCTCCAAGTTCCACCGAACGACACAATCAATACTGCTCATGATACATGTTGAAGTAAGATGATTTATCACCTGTTAATCGGAAGAAGCATGGTACATCACGTAATGTCGCTCGGTTTCACCAGATAGCCGGTCGGCTATTGGGAAAAATTCATATCTCGGATGTTTCACAGTGAAACCACTAGGAATCAAAGGATTAAATCAGCATCGAATACTTTGTCGTATTCAATTGAAAATTTCAAACTGAAAAAATTTCTGTCAGTACAAGGTACACTATTTCCATTACCAGAATTTAAAAAATACACGTGGAAATTGTTCACTTCCCTCAATTAATATTTATGAATCCATCGGAGATCTGATTCGAAAATTATTTAATGGATGCATTGAAACGCATTTGTTTATTTGAAGTTCAATAATATTTATATTCGATGCACCATATTTCCAGTATCAGAATCATTTCAACGAGAATTCAAATACTTTTTGTCGAGTGATTGATGTTTTTGCATTGATTCTAATCATTAGAATCAGTCCATTATGCTGTTATTACAGTACTATTTTATTCAATGGGTACTGAAATGTGAATGATTATTTCACATGCCATAGCAAAAAATTCAAATATTCAGTTGTTAATAAGAGTTTGTCTGAATGCACACAGTGAAAAGACAATAGGTGGGATCGTATTATAATGGATGTCTCATATTTTTCCTCGACTGATGATTCGGTAACACGCAGCACAAAAATCATAAAAAATCAGGCAA
This sequence comes from Zygogramma bicolorata, assembly GCA_032362365.1. Classification (NCBI taxonomy): domain Eukaryota; kingdom Metazoa; phylum Arthropoda; class Insecta; order Coleoptera; family Chrysomelidae; genus Zygogramma; species Zygogramma bicolorata. Next base: position 17,709 of record JAVJAQ010004959.1, on the reverse strand, counting down.
GCATTGTTCAAACTACAAACAGTTCCTATCAATTCATCCGACCGTAACTGATTCAAACTTTGATTTGTTGAATGTTCGAAATGAATGTCAAAGTCAGCAATAAATTTCCAATTTAAATGAGGAAATCCTAAAGGCTATCGGACTGAATCCGTCTCTGAAATATAAATATATGGAATATGATTCTATATATATATATATATATATATATACAGGGTGCAACTGAATAAGTGTAAAACATTTAAGGAGGTGATTCCTCATCGAAAAAAAGATAGGATCTTGCATATAAAGAAAATTCATTGGAGCATCCCTTGTAAAAATACAGCCCCTTAAAGGGGGTATATCAAATTTGTATAACAATTTTTTTCACAAGCACTGGAAAAGTTACAATATTGAAATTGACATGACAGCGTCATACCAATTTAATTGTCACTATCGCTATAGCGACCTACTAGATAGATTAGTTTCGTATTTTCGCATTTATGAAGATGTAACTGTGTAGTAGTTCGTAAAATAATTTTTTGCTGCGAACTGGTTTATTTTGGGTAAAAAACTCACGAGACATTTGTTGTTCAGAATGAAACAGGCTATCGGAAATACATTTTTAAATGGTGAACAAATAATAAAACAAAAAGTTACATTGGAAATAAATTTTAGGGGTTGCGTTTTCCACCCCTTACAACCATGGGGTAAACCAAATAAATTACTGGCTGAGTGTCTTTTCGGTAGTACAAAACATCAGGTTAATTTCAATATTGTAACTTTTTCAGTGCTCGTGAAACAAATTGTTATAAAAATTTTATGTACCCCCTTTCAGGGGCTGTATCTTAACAAGGGATGCTCCAATGAAGTTTCTCTATATGAAAGATCCTATTTTTTTTTTTCGATGAGGAATCACCTCCCTGAATGTTTTACACTTATTCAGTTACACCCTGTATATATAGACAGAGATTGATGATATAATCATCAATAATATCGGATAATCGGATAATAGTCGGATAATAACTGAGGGGAGTCATTATAAATACCAGTTTCTATGGCGAACAGACAATTGAAGTCTTTGCTTGTTCTTACTTGGTTACTTCTTAAGGGGAGTGATTGACCAGGACGATATGGATAGATATTCGTCTCACAGTTCTTGAGAATGACTTCAAAATGGAAGTCGAAACGTCGAACAAATCAGAAGATACCAAACGGATAAAAAACCCAGAAAATTCATCTTGCATATATATATATATATATATACATATATATATATATATATATATATATATATATATATATATATATATATATATATATATATATATATATATATACACGAGAGAGAGAGAGGAAGGGTGGGCAGGCAACTATCTTGGGTTGCAGTCAATTGCCTGTGGCCAGGAGAGAAAAAAACTATTTGTTACTTGTCAAATTTCCAGTGATATTTTATTTTATTTTTCAATGACATCTGGATAAAAAAATAATGTTTTACTACAGTACTTAACTCAGAAGGAAAGTATATTTATAGTATAAGGTAAGTGCGGGAAATTTGAATCAACCAACTTTGAGTTGGTAATGCAACCTGAATACAGCTGTCGTTTTTAATGTGCCTGTCTGAGTTCTTTCGAATTAAAACGGTTTTTTTAGTAACATACTTCTCGTGTGCTTTTTAGCGATTTTATAAATTATTTCATCCACGATTATTGTATAATGTACCCATTATGAGTCTGTTTGCTTGACCTAAAAAATTATCATTATTCACTAGTGAATAATGACTCATTATTCAAGGCTGTCAAATACTTCCTTGATTCAGCTGAAATAGTATATTCATTTTTAACAAACAATCAGTTTTTCAAAATCTCATCGTGTAAACCACCAAATATTTTCAATTCAGTTCTGTACCTACATATAAAAAAAAAGCAAGGAGCATCTACACTGAGCTATCAGCGACTATGAATGTGTATGTCATATCGAAATAGTGTTTAAATACAAACAAATTTGACTTCAATCTGTCAAAAGTTTTGTATGAAATATTTTTTAAAATAAAATGACAGTTTATGTAATGTAACAAAATTTTCCAACAAAAAAACTTCAACAAACTTTTTTATTAGTCATTAGTCGTGGATAAAGTATAGTTTTCTATGAAATATTTGTTAGAATAAAATAACAGTGTTTCTAAAAATATGTATGTAATGTAATAAAATTTTCCAACAAATTAACTTCAACAATTTTTTTTATTAGTCGTGGATAAAGAATGGTTATTTCATATAGAATAAAACTGAGATTAATAGAAAAAACTTTACTGTCCAAACAGGCACAAGACCCAATTACAGGACACAGTATACAATTTTGGAATGAAAGTGTTAGAGATATATACATAGCGCAACAGCAATACATTAATACATTCATGAAACATTTAAGAGAGAAATATGACAAGTTTCAAGTAAACAAGTGTTTGATGATCAGCAGACAATATACAGTTTTTGGATGAGTAGTGTTGACTATAGGAAACAGACATCTATCACAACAATAATTCCTTGATTGAACAAAAAACAAATATTAAGTAAGTATTTGTTGCTTTGCAAACATAACGTTTTTCATTTCTTTTTTGAAAACATTCAATGGTGTTGAATAAATATCTACTTTTTGACACACTTGATTGAATTTATAGCACATTGCAAATAAGGGAGATTTGAAAAACATATTGGTTCTAGGTGTTGGTAGGTAAAAACATTGTTCAGTTCTACTACTGATTCTTGGCATGTTAAACTCTAGTTGAGACAGTAGTTTTGGTGAGTTGACAAGATTGTTCACCAGTTTGTATATAAATATACAAGAATAATACGAATTATTATGAAATATTGAATGAAATAGTATTAAAATCAATCGAATCGAAAGAATTGTGGAAGAATTGTTGAAACCAAGTTGGGTGCCGACTCAAGTGCACATTCTATGCACGCTACATTGTATTGACCTATGAGATTTTATAACAGACTTTTTTGTCACAAGCTTCTAGACTATGAGTGGCTCTCTCTTCTGAGTGTTTGCAGTTAACATCCTCCACCTATTCGTTGAAGGAGGTGGAGGACTTATTTTTACTTCAGTTTTATACTCACTACGCCTTTTTTCAAGTCTATACGAACTCAGCCGTTCTATTCATAAAATCAATTTCCAGATTCAAACGGACGCAATATTCACCAATGAAGCGGAAAAGTCTATGAAACCGAGTCCTTATTCATCAAGAGTACGTCGGTATACATACCTACATGAATAAAACAGGTTTGATGAAAAATTGTTCCAGACGAAGGCACATGGTTTGTGATTCACAAACCATGGACCATATAGCTACAACAGAGAAAAATGAAAACATTCAGACCGACATGAATATATCATTTCCATATCAGATTCCAACGAATACAACAAAAACAAAAGGCATCATTCAGCGCTTGCTAAACCAAATACAGTCGAACTCCAATGGCGCGTAACTGCATCGTAGATAACTTTGAGCATTATATTCCGCTTTTATGTATTGATATTGATTTCCCATTTCATTTATATGTTCAACTCGTTAGGCTAATTTGCAGACAGAATATATCTCTTTGTGCGTTGGCGATTTATATTTTGTATGGATGTGCCTTTGCGTAAAATCAATATAAATGGTTGTCGGATGAGTGAATATCTGGAACAGACTGGCCAATAACTTAGTTACGGAAAGTTTGTATTATGAAACGATCAGAGTCGTATTGGGGAATAGCCCGAGAACAAATATATGTTTTATGGTAAACCTCACAGAAATATCTTTGAAGGGATGGATTCTAAGGATGGATGTCATCAGTGAGTTCGTTTCCAGGTCTCTCATTACATTTTTCTCACCGAGGTCCTAGCTTGATCGCACACTTTTTCATACGGGGGTTATAACACCCAGTAAACCATGTTCAATCGATTTGAAATGTGTGCTGCATCTGATAGGAGACATCTGTTTATCTCATTTCTATTATTCCGTGATTATTTTTACTAGGTCTTCTCAATCCTGTCTATTTCTTGCCTTCTTTTAAACTAACACCGCCCCATCGTAGTCCAGTTTTCTCGTATTCTTTTGTCGTGTTTTTCTCCAACTTCTCCCTCTTTTTCTGTTTCCTTCTGGTTGATATTCGATTTTCGAAATTTTGCCTAGCAAATGACTTGAATGTTCAATAATTCGATGAGATCCCGAGATCGCAGTTCGAGGGATTTTATCTTAAATCATTTTACACGAAAGCGTTTGGTTGAAAGCAAAATTTCGAAAATTATGGAAGTGCACGCATTTCGAACGATTGAACTTTGTGAAGGAGGTATACAGATGAAGCAAAAAATATGGTTGAGAAGAACTGAATTATACCGATACTCTTGTAAATTTCCGAGAATATAGGACTAAGCCTCAAAATAGATTTTCCTAACTTCATGCTGCTAATCGTTTTTCATAGCCTACGGTTAAATGCATACAACGGCAACGTTAACCTTCACGCAGTGACAGCACGCTGCTGCTGTATATACTTAAAGGGCAGTAGGTGCCTTCTCGATGTATAAGTTCAAAGCAATTCAACGTGAGCGAACTGTGTTCGACCTTCAACGGTTTTTTCGGTTAGTTATTCGATTATTACAAATTTAATTGATCCTTTACCTAAAGGATCAATCAACTGGCTGGTCTTGAACCATACATCAAAGTAGAGGACCCACCGAAGTGAGAAGTCCAGAACATAATCAAATTAGACTTGCTGACATTCAAGTGTATATTCGTGTATAGTTTCCCAATCAGAAGAAAACAAGGTAATTTTAACAAAAAGGCTTACTGACGTAATGAAAAAACAACTGGATAAATTCACAACAACAAATACGGTTTGATTGTGGAACGAGATATGGGAACTTCATTGAAGGTGAAACTTGTAGTCCAAGAACCAGGTACTTTTTTTCTGCAATCTTCTACAGAATTGATATTCTTGTTGGAAAATGTTCGGGGGTGTCCCCTGAATGTAAATTCAATTTGGCGGGACGGGGGGGGTTGAGCTTCAGCCGCCATCTTTGAAAACACGTTTTATCGAATATCTCGCGAACCGTGCATCGTACGATAAAAACAGTGGAGATCGTTTTTGTAGATGATGAAATTCTCTGCAACTTTTATTTGAAACTTTTTTTTGTATAAAGCATAGGTTTTTATTTATGGCGCGCCAAAATACTGCCATTTATACTGTTTCATCAACCGTTCACTATATATTTAGCAATAACCATGCTGGGAACAATTTGGCGTTCTATAAATGAAAACCTATGCACTATACGGAAAAAAGTTTCGAATAAAAGTTGAAGAGAATTGTATTACCTACGAAAATGATCCGCACTGTTTTTGTCGTACGATGCACGGTTCACGAGATATTTGATAAAACGTGTTTTCCAAGATGGCGGCTGAAGCTCAACCCCCCCTGTCCCGCCAACTTGAATTTATATTCAGGGGACACCCCCAAACATTTTCCAACAAGAAAATCAATTCTGTAGAAGATTGCATTATGAACCTACTTTTTTTGCTCTGGCTCTTGGCGTATTGTGGAAATCGACGAATAGTGTAGAAGACGGTGGGTGGAATGTATCATGCCCAAGTCACATTGCAATCAAATATCTCCCAATCTGAATGTTTGCCAACAATTTTTTGTGTCTATGACAATGTCCGGGAAAAAACATATCAATTTACTTCAAGTTCAAGTTACGTAATTCGCTCTCCTCTACAAAAAAACCCAAATGAATTTTTCGGCGGTCTCGTATATTTTCGGAGATACAGGTCCATTTTGTTGTGAAACTCCACAATTTTTTACATATAATTTCTGTTTGAATACACAAAATTCGTCTTTCTTCTGCTTTTTTTGTAGAGGAAACCGAATTAAATACCTAAATTACACAAAAAAAAATCAAAAAAAGGTGCTCAAACAATCGAAGTATTATCAAATAATCCTATATGATTCCTATATGATTCCTACTAACAATAATTTGTTTTTCTTATCCTGCTTGAGGAACCTATTGTGTAGCTGAACACGTGTCGCGGGTTTGTGATCCTATTATTTGTGATCCTATTATATCTTACAGGAAACTGTGATATTTTTTTGTTGAATATGGATTTTCGTGACCAGTTTTTTAGTTCAATTATATTTGCAAATCAAATGACTGTTGCTCAATCGATCCGGTTGTACCATCACATTCGAATGATCACGCTTACATCAAATTCAAATTATTTGCACTCGATGCACGATTCGTCGAAATAGATGACATCTCTCTAATGAAAATCGATAGTTTCTGTTTCGATGAGCTAATTTTTTCAGAGAAAAATACTAGAGCTGACACATGACCGGATATGTAAATTTCGTTGACAGAATCAATATGATTCAATCTTTCGAAAAACTGTACATTACTTGTCCTTTTCTTCTGGTTTCGAAATTGAATTCAATGAGTATTTGAAATACGACGAGTATTTTCATGAATGGTAATAGTTCGGACTTCCATTGTCTATATTTTTAACTCTACTGAAAACTTTTGCTGAGAGCGGAAGGATTAAAATGCAAATCAAGTGAGAAAAATCCGTTTACCGGATACCATGCGAGTGCGGCAAATCCTACATCGGAGAAACCAGAAGACCATTGGAAGTAAAAATAGGTGAACACAAGAAAAACACTCAACGAGGAGAAACAACGAAATCAGGAATAGCAGAGCATGTTTGGACAAACCATCACAACATCAAATGGTCTGAAGCCGAGGTCATACACAAGGAGGAGCACTGGTTCAAGAGGAAATTCAAAGAAACCGCCTACATCCTCAACAACGACACATTCAGTCATACCAGCGTTGAGATCCGGAATGTGTGGAGGCAGCTTATCCAAGGCATGGACCGGCTGCGGCTCGATGAGGGAGAATCTCGCGCCAATACATCCATTTTCCGCTGAAGATCGATCGGCACACTTCTAGTAGTAGCACCCACTCGCCTCCTTGGTAGTAACACCCTTTCCCCCACCATAGGGAAATCGGGGGCTTTATAACCATACCAGCAATCGAAACGTCATGAGTACACTCAACTTGAAACTTGTTTTCAACATTTTTTCCATAATATTTCATTCAATTTCTTTATTTACATTTTTTTTATGTCATTCTTCAATGAAATTGAATGAATAGAACATCAGATTCGTGGTCTGTATGGAGTTTCGATATCTCGCAAATACCCAATTTTTCAGGTTATCATAATTTTGAATTTGGTTCCAAAAATGGCAAGTTGTGAACCACAAATGAATAGCAAATTCGTGATCTGTATAAAGTTTCGATATTCAGTGGATTTCTAGTTTTGTATAATATCAAATTTGGTTTCAAAACTGCCAAATTGATGCCGATCATCGAAACAATAACAGATACAGTAAACTCTAGAAGAGTTTGGATCCTAACTTATCAACATCGGACATCATGCATTCAACCAATACACGCTTCTATTCATTCTGTTTCACACTACCAAACTGATTGTTCCAGAAATAATTTCTTCTGAAAAATAATTTTGTTTCCAAATCCATTACGATACTTACCATTATACTAATTTGTTTTTGCCGTTTTTTTCAGATCCAATAAATGTATTTATTGAAGCACAGAAAAATAATTATAAGCAGGATTAATGAAAATGTGGCTAGGACCAGTATTGGTATATGTCATCTCCGATCCAAATTCTATAGAGAAGGTATTAGGTCATCCAAAAGCCTTATCAAAAAGAAGTCCCTATCGTTATATCGCCGCAGCCATTGGAGAGGGTTTGCTGACAGCTCCAAGTAAGTATATGAAAAAAGAGAAAAGGAATTCTTCAAAATAAGAGCGAGTTTAGAACGTGATTCACGAAGTTCATAAATCTCGAAACGAAACAGTTGTGGAGAGCAAACACAGATAAGTCAATTTTTTAATTTTATTTGTGATATTAATGGAGTACCTCTACCAAACAGGACGATACATAATATCAGAATTATGAACTGAGTGAATTTTTTAGTGACAGACCCATTAAAGTATAAGTGTTCATTCTTTTTTTAAATTGTATCATTCGAAGGTATGAAATTCACTCATATGATGGGAATTTCGGAATTGAAGTTCCCATAGCCAGTAAATCATCAGATGCAGTTGAAATTATCCGAATCAGAACGATTCTGGAAGTGTTCAACACATGTTCACTAGTAAGAGGCTTCACCTTCGGGTAACAGAAAAAATTTCAAAAACCACAAGTATGTCCCTTTCAAACTCTGTATTCTTATATCGAGTGCTGTCAGCCGAAAACAACAGATTATGTCACTCGTCCCAAGGCGTTACAGTTTCCTTGGTCATCTTCGAATTCTTCTTATCAGGGTCGTCATTACTCACTGAAATCACGGAAAATGGTGCGTGATCCGTTCAACCTTCAATATTCACGATTCACTCATTATTTTTCGAAATATTAATTCACATACATATTATATATACACACATAATATATAATCATATGTGAATGTGTGTCAAGCATTTTCTTGTTTCAGAAATGAAATGGCATCAAAGCTGATGAAGTTTTTTTTTTGAAACACCTTCTGTACAGTGAAACGACTGATGCAAGTTTGTAAACCACTATTATTAGTATTTATTTTTTCGAATTGATTTACGAATCACACTTATTTATTTTTCTGGAGCCTTCCAGTTATGTTTGAGGATGGCTTTGACAAGAGTTCCAAGGAAAAATAATGTGACAAACTCACATGTGATTGGTGAAAAAATATATGGAAATATTGAAGCTTCCGTTATTGCTGTCGCTATTATACCACATTGATTCTGGTATCACCTGTATTGTAGTGATTCAAATTAGAGATTGTAACTTCCTTTTTTTCTTTAATCGAAACTTGGGTTACAGGCACGGTGCTTTTCATCAATGAGCAATTTATGGGTCATAGGTGAGGTATGATGTTATGCAAAAAATGTTGAGCGCCACCTGGCCATTTTAAACATGTGAACTTACCTAATTCAACCGGGAAAACTAGATGATATATAAGCTGATGTTATTTAATTTCTGATAGATTGTGAGTACTGTAGTCAAACACTGATTTAAATTTTTAACCCCTTTAATGAATGTATTCACTTATTACCATTATAAAATTTGAATAGAAAATAAGAAAACTTAATCAGTTCCTACCCTTGTCATAGTACTATGCTTCGGTTTACAGCTGTAATCCACTCAGGAAAATATTCAACTAATATTCATGAATAAATCTTACGAAGAACTCCCCAAAATATTAAATACATGTATAAAATAAATTCTTATATAAAACCATATTCATTCGCCTGCATGGCAGTGAGAGTGATTTTGAAGTTTAAATACCGTTCACCAGTACCCGACGGTATGGTGCGAAACAAGTCCATTCCTCTATCAAGACTACGACGACTAGTTGAACAGAACAGGGATACTGGGCTTGGGCAGTCGTCAAGGATTCCAGTTTCCAGGTTACTTTCCAATATAAATCTAATATAGAATGGTGGAGATTGCCCACAGATACCACAATAATTAGGCCTCCTAGGTCGACTCGAGGGCTCCAAAGAAAAGGACTCCCATTCAACTTCCTCAAATTATGTATGTGAATGTCTATAGCATCCTTGAATTCGAAATATAGCAAACTCAGGCATGGATGATGCCCATGATAAAAACCCTAAAAAAAGTTATGTGGTTCGAACAAGAGAATTACATGGAGTGGAGAAGAGAATTGTGACATCCCTAATCCCTCGTACTTTGAAAATTCCTTCAATTAACTCACCTCACCATCGTGGAGGGTTTGAAATTTACTTTTAACTTCAATGGCCGATTGCAATGGCGGCGTTAGCGAACCCACGCCGGTTCTTTTTCGGCATGTCGCTTCTTTATAGGTCATGCAACACAGTACCAAAATTATTAACAGGAACATCAGCCCTCAGCATTCCCACAAGCAATTGGATATTTCTTTATATTCAAGAAACAACATGGAAAAATGCATTTGTTATTTCAATCTGCTCAACGCCTATCTTTGAACCTTCAAACTTCACTAAACTATTCTCCACTTTTTCGGTTTTCTATCCGTTAAACTTGCGCATTTCGAACTTAATTAATGTGTTGAAACGGAAGGCATGCGCCATCTATTGGCGACTAGCGCAAGACCAGTACAGCTCACTGCCGGAGTACAATAATTCAAACCCAATCATCACTATCGAACGAACATGGAATATGAGTAATTTGCAAAGTATTCAATTAGAATATGGCCTAAAGGTCAATGTAAAATTTCAAATTGGCTACTGCCTGCATTTTGGTAATAATTCCAAAAAGAAAAGTAACTATATTAACAATGTGGCATTTTGAATGCTACATCTACCCCTTCCTAAAAGGAAAATAGGATAACTTGTTAGACTATTTTCATCAGAACTATTTTAAGAAATTTCTATAATTTAATTATACTTGTATGTGGTACGTTTTGAGTCAGTAACTAACGTGTACAATCCGTCCCGTAGGAAGTCATAATCGGTGGAGTCATAATCATTTAAATCACATTCAGTTATTTTCTAATTTGGGAAAGTCTCTCAAAACGTACTCATGCATATCAATACTTTAACTATATTCGAGAAGAATCAGCATGCAATGTGCTGAACAACAGATAAAAAAACTAGTATACTAACAGCAGATAAGACTACTATACTGTCCCAGGTAATGAATTTGTATTTACAACAACAGATAAGTACTGTTATGGTATTTTTGCCATGAAATTTTAATAACAGCAAATAAATGCTACTATGTTATTTATGCAATGAATCTCTTTACAACAGCAGGTAAATGCTGAAGTAGTAAGGTAAGGAAATTTAATTACAACAGCAGATAATTACTGCTAAAGAAGTTACGCAATGAAATTTATTCACAACAGCAGATAAATACTGCTAAAGAAGTTACGCAATGAAATTTATTTACAACAGCAGATAAATACTGCTAAAGTTACACAATGAAATTTATTTACAACAGCGCTGTATTATTTCACCTATTTATACACCATTTATTCCCAACATTGATATTGTCACTACACTAGTGGTTACATATAATAACTATTATTTCCTCAATCTAAATTTCAAAATCCTTTGAATAATATCACCTGAAACCCCATAACATGTAATTCGCAAAACAAATGACCGTTGAAAAAAACTCTTTCAGAAATGCCGTATGCTGAGAGTTGTGAAAGCTTCCAAACGACCAATAAAACTAACCAACTGAAATATCAGAATTTGAACCAAAGTAAGGTTCCAAGTCTTTCACGTGCCATTCTCCAGCATCTGAACCATTTTCATAATTTAAAGCATAAACAAGACGTGAAATTCTTTTTCTAACTGTACACAATACTTTCTTCGGTGCCAATTTAGCAGCAAATTGGTTACCCGCGTTTGACAATACTTTGTTCTTTTTCCATACTTTATCACCAGCTTCAAAAGTTATATCTCTCTTACGGAGATTATAATTACGCGCATTTCTTTGATAAGATTTATGCAATTTTTCCTAACATCCTCAAAAACTTGGACAAGTCCGTCCATTTCACTGGCGTATGACTGACGATCACCTGGGGTGACTTCTAAATCGGCCGTCGATTCAACATTACCATAAAAATTACCTGATAGCGGGATGTGTCTAGCAAAATTTAAAAAAGCTGGCGTATAGCCGGTTACTTCATGACGAGCTGTGTTGATAGCTTGTCTGATTTTTGGCAGTTCTACATCCCAATTTTTATGCTCCTTTACATAACATCTGATAGCTGTTCCAACTGTCCGATTTACCCTTTCTACGAAGTTGCACTGTGGTGAGTAACGGGGCGTGAACCAAATTTTTTGAACTTGATACTCCTTCATTAACGACTTGAATACGGATCCAGCAAATTGAGAACCGTTATCACATAATATTATTTGAGGCACACCAAACATCAGAAAAACATCATTCTCCATAATTTTAACAATATTTGGAGCTGTAGCCTTTTTTAAAGGAAATAAAAGGGTGTATTTTGTGAACCAGTCACCTACGACCAACAGAAAATTATTCCCTTTTGTAGATCTCGGAAAAGGTCCTACAAGATCAACACTAATAATTTGCCACGGATATTGTACATCCTTTTCTAATCCCATTTTACCAATTCGAGGCGACGATGAAACTTTTTGAGAACCGCATACCTTGCATCTTTTAACATACCTCAAAATATCTTTTCGCATTTTAGGCCAATAATAGTTCTCTTGTACCCTGGAGAACGTTTTGAAAAATCCAAAATGTGCACAAGTACTCGGATCATGACATGATTTTATTACATTTTGTCTTTGGTGTTTTGGAACTAATAATTTGTATTCACTTAAATTTGTTTTCAAAGGTAACTTAGATGGAATAAATTTATAGATGAGATTATTTTCTACCTTCCACTGAGGATAAGCCTCTGGAGATTGCAAAATGTCCTTTCTCAATTTAACATAAAATGGATCAGAACTCTCATCTGTGATTTCTAATAGAGAAACTTCAGGGAAGGATTCCGGTATCCTAGACAGGGCGTCTGGGACCACATTAGAAGTTCCTTTCCTATGGACCAGGGTAAAATTATGTTGGCGTAACCGAATTGCCCACCGAGCTAATTTTCCACAAGGGGATTTGATGTTATTAAGCCAAAGTAAGAAAAAATGATCAACAACTGCAGTGAAACGGACACCCTCGATAAAAGGTCGAAACTTTTCTATGCAAAATATTAAAGCTAAGCATTCCTTCTCAGTTACCGAATAATTTCTCTCAGACCGTGATAGGGATCTACTAGCATAAGCAATTACACGCTCCTCTCCGTCTAAAATTTGAGTCAAAACTCCACCAATTCCCACATCACAGGCATCCGATTGAACAGTGAATTCTTTAGTGAAATCAGGTTGGACTAATAGAGGGGCTGACACTAAAGCCTCTTTAATTTTTAGAAAGGAATTTTCTGCTTCTGAATTCCAAACGATTGGTTGTTTTTTTTTTGCCTTTTATTAACTTATTGAGTGGTGAAGTTATGGACGAAAAATGTTTTATGAAGCGGCGATACCATGAACACATCCCTATAAAACGTTTGACTTCAGTCACATTGGTAGGTCTCGGGTAATTGACCATGGCGGAAACCTTGTCAGGGTCTGTGCGTAAGCCGTTACCACTAACAATATAGCCTAAAAATTTCAATTCTGTTCGGAAGAAATTACATTTCTGCGTATTGATCGTTAAACCAGCCCTTTTAAGGATATCCTTTACTTCAATTAGCAATTTAATATGTTCTTCAAAAGTTTTACTAGTGATTATTATGTCGTCAATATATGTAAAGATGTTGGGCTCATACATTGGTCCGAATAAAGCATCAACCAATCGTTGTTGCGTCTGCGCACTGTTACAGAGACCAAATGGCATGACCTGAAATTCGAATAGCCCTCGGCCTGGTACACTGAATGCAGTCTTTTCTTTGGATTGTTCATCTAATTCTATTTGCCAAAAGGCTTTGGACAAATCTAATGATGTAATAAACTTTGCGTCTCGCAACTGAGTAAGAATCCTGTCAACATTAGGCAAGGGATACGAATCATGTCGAGTTATTTCATTAAGTGCTCGCCCATCAAAGCAGAACCTGTATTGATTAGAATTTTTTTTCACCAATAGAACAGGGCTACACCAAGGACTATTGGATTCTCTCACAACACCCAACCTCAGCATTTCATCAAGTTCTTGATTGAGAATTTTCAACATATATGGACTCATTGGATATTGTTTTTTCTTAAACGGCTTATGATTACCTGTGTCTATACACATGCGAATGGCCTGGGTTCGACCTAAACCCTTTTCACTACTAATTTCCTCATATAATTGACAAACCTTTTTCACTTCTATCTTCTGTTCATCGTCTAATTTATCGGTTGAAAGAGAAGAGATAATTTTTGGGTGAGTTTTACCTCTGAAAACATCTATTGTTGAATCACAAATCTTACTTTGAATAAACCATTCATTATTTTTGAAATCTACAAAAATTTCAAACTGTTTGGCAAAGTCGCTACCAAAAATAAACGGATGAGAAATCGAAGGGACAACCAATGCCCTCACTATTTGACAAGTACTATTGACACATATTGGCAAATCTACAATACCTTTTACTACTTTTTGCGTACCATCTGCAGTTGAAATGGTTTTGGTTTCACTCGGAATAATCTCTATTTGAAAAAATTTCAACACATCTAAACCATTTTCTCCCACCACAGAGATGGTCGCTCCAGAGTCAAAAAGTACAACAATATCACTATCAAATAATTTTACTGAAATATATGGCCTATTATCTAGTTCTTTTGGAATAAATAAAGGAGATACATGGTTTGGGTTTGAGAGATTTTGACAATTTTTAGACAAACTTAATTTTTGATTTAATTCAGTTTTGGCCTTTGCATTAACAGAGGAGGGACGGCCATATACCCTTCTGTGATTCATTCGTTTTTTGAACAATTGCAGTCTTTGGATAAAATATCACTTTTACCACATTTATAACAAAACATCTTTCTTTTCAACAAACAATTGGTGAATCGGTGGTTCAACTGACCACAGTTCCAACAAACTATGGGAGCTTTGTTTCTATTACCATTGTTATTATCATTTTGAGAAGTTGAAGGTTGAGCTGGGGGTTGAAAACGGGTGGAAGCAGAATTTCTAAAATTATGATTGGATTTTGTTTTAAACCTATTATGATAATCTTTATCGGCTCTTGAATTCGAGTTAAAATTTGCAGTAGTTGTAGCTACTTGGTTCTCAAAGGGTCTTTTGAATTGAAAATTTTTTGATTTATTTACATTGGCTTCTTCTAACTTTTTTACTAACTCCCGAAGGGTATCGATATCAGCAATTTCCTGTAAAGCCAACTGGGAAAGGTATTCTGGCAACAGATTATTTTTAACATATTTGACCTTAGTTGTTTCATGGGGTGGTCTGCTCAAACGACTGAACATATTTTCCATATGTGCAATGAAAATGGTAATTTTTTCATACTTTTTTTGTTTGTAAAGTTTAATCTGTTCCCAGATATCATCATCAATATCTGGTGGTAAAAAATCTTTCTTCAAAAGTTCGACTAGAGCTTTCCAATCATTGACTTTATTTTGAATGCTCCGATACCATATGAAAGCATCCCCAACAAAAAATTCAACAGCAGAATTAAAAAGATCCTGCTCATCAACCTTACGAGATTTTGCTAATTCGGTAACTTTTTCTAAAAATGGAAAAACATTCTTAGGATCCCCGTTAAATTTTGCACCCCAATCGGAGATTGGTTTGGACTGCGAAGCATAGGTCACTACAGGAGCAGGGACATGGATAACTGGATTCATAGTGCTATTAAGGTGATCAGCAAGAACCGTTTCTGAGGGTGGTTTAGCTTTTTCATAAAGTTCCCCTTCTAATAACATACAAGATGTGTAACTTTCATTTTGATATTCTTTTCTAGTTTTAAATTCTACAGATCCATCATCTACTAATGGCATCCTTTTGATACGAGCAGCAAGGTGAATAATTCTTGACTTCAATCTCAAAAACAAATTGTCACTAGTTGTACCTTCAAAGTCTGCCATATTAAGTTGTATGCTTGTCATAGTAGCTTCTATGGCAGCCTTTTCAGTTTCGAAATCAAACTCATATGTACTCATATTAATTAAAGCACCTACATTATTCTTTTCTTTATCTAAAAGACGAGCTAAAATCTTTCTTTTATCATTTTGATTTCTGCTAGAAGTGACTTCCCTGATTTTCAGTTCATAGTCCAGTTCTTCCGACAGTAAATGATTAGGCTTGAAATACTCCTCCATTGTGAATAAAATTGAACTATATAACCCTGAGTAATTCAAAATCAAATCATAAGTAGTTCTTGATAAAGAATATTGTGGTCATACAGTCAAATAGAAAATCTGACAATGTTAGAAACTCTAACTTCCTCGCGAAAAAAAAAGTTATTCTTTAAAATTTCCTGAAATGTTTACTACCAAATACTCACAAGCTATTCAGATTCATTATCTGTTGGATTTTTTTTTTATTGTTTAAAAAAAATCAAAAAATATACCTCAGGCCCTACACGTTGGACGTCACTTTCTGTAACTTACTTTTTTTCTTTAATCGAAACTTGGGTTACAGGCACGGTGCTTTTCATCAATGAGCAATTTATGGGTCATAGGTGAGGTATGATGTTATGCAAAAAATGTTGAGCGCCACCTGGCCATTTTAAACATGTGAACTTACCTAATTCAACCAGGAAAACTAGATGATATATAAGCTGATGTTAATTATTTTCTGATAGATTGTGAGTACTGTAGTCAAACACTGATTTAAATTTTTAACCCCTTTAATGAATGTATTCACTTATTACCATTATAAAATTTACCAAGTATCAGGTACCAATACCGTCATCAATTCAATTGAATAGAAAATAAGAAAACTTAATCAGTTCCTACCCTTGTCATAGTACTATGCTTCGGTTTACAGCTGTAATCCACTCAGGAAAATATTCAACTAATATTCATGAATAAATCTTACGAAGAACTCCCCAAAATATTAAATACATATATAAAATAAATTCTTATATAAAACCATATTCATTCGCCTGCATGGCAGTGAGAGTGATTTTGAAGTTTAAATACCGTTCACCAGTACCCGACGGTATGGTGCGAAACAAGTCCATTCCTCTATCAAGACTACGACGACTAGTTGAACAGAACAGGGATACTGGGCTTGGGCAGTCGTCAAGGATTCCAGTTTCCAGGTTACTTTCCAATATAAATCTAATATAGAATGGTGGAGATTGCCCACAGATACCACAATAATTAGGCCTCCTAGGTCGACTCGAGGGCTCCAAAGAAAAGGACTCCCATTCAACTTCCTCAAATTATGTATGTGAATGTCTATAGCATCCTTGAATTCGAAATATAGCAAACTCAGGCATGGATGATGCCCATGATAAAAACCCTAAAAAAAGTTATGTGGTTCGAACAAGAGAATTACATGGAGTGGAGAAGAGAATTGTGACATCCCTAATCCCTCGTACTTTGAAAATTCCTTCAATTAACTCACCTCACCATCGTGGAGGGTTTGAAATTTACTTTTAACTTCAATGGCCGATTGCAATGGCGGCGTTAGCGAACCCACGCCGGTTCTTTTTCGGCATGTCGCTTCTTTATAGGTCATGCAACACAGTACCAAAATTATTAACAGGAACATCAGCCCTCAGCATTCCCACAAGCAATTGGATATTTCTTTATATTCAAGAAACAACATGGAAAAATGCATTTGTTATTTCAATCTGCTCAACGCCTATCCTTTGAACCTTCAAACTTCACTAAACTATTCTCCCCTTTTTCGGTTTTCTATCCGTTAAACTTGCGCATTTCGAACTTAATTAATGTGTTGAAACGGAAGGCATGCGTCATCTATTGGCGACTAGCGCAAGACCAGTACAGCTCACTGCCGGAGTACAATAATTAAAACCCAATCATCACTATCGAACGAACATGGAATATGAGTAATTTGCAAAGTATTCAATTAGAATATGGCCTAAAGGTCAATGTAAAATTTCAAATTGGCTACTGCCTGCATTTTGGTAATAATTCCAAAAAGAAAAGTAACTATATTAACAATGTGGCATTTTGAATGCTACA